>VNKF01003858.1:0-223906 GCA_008044355.1 Drosophila lacteicornis
AGTTTTTATACCCGGTACCCATAGGGTACAAGGGTATTATAAGTTAGTGCCAACCGAGAATGTATGTAACAGGCAGAAGGAGAAATCTCCGACCCTATAAAGTTTATACATATATTCATGATCAGCGTCACCAGCCGAGTCGATTTAGCCATGTCCGTCTGTCCGTCTGTCTGTCCGTGTGAAACAACAGATCTCAGAGACTATAAGAGCTAGAGTTACCAAATTTGGTGACAACATTGGAATCTGTTGCACGCAGATCAAGTTAGTTTTAAAATTTGGCCACGCCCACTTCCTCCCCTAAAAAACATAAAAACGTTATATTAGCTATATGCGTGATTTTCGGCTTAAAGTTAATAGATACAATAAAATAATAAAGTAGAGACTGGCGTGTTCTGAAAACTTCAATAAAATCGGATATCGGATAAAATCGGATTGGGAGATATTAGCAATAGGGTTTGAATTTTAACACACCGCCCTAAGGCACTGCTGTTGCAAGCTGTAGTCGACAGGTGGCGCATTCGAGCCTTGGCCGTGCGATATAATGGCGCCANAATGTATGAATGTACAATGTATGTATGTACAATTTTAATTTGCCTTTTAGTGTGAAGCGCAAACGTTTAGGTACCGGGTATCTCACAGTCGAGCACAGTCGACTGTAGCTTTCTTACTTGTTATTATTATAGTTTAAGGCTATACAAATTAATTTAAGCAGTTGAAAATACTGATAGTTTTAGAAAGTACAATAAATATTTAACAAACACTTCTAAATGAATCAATTATTTAAAGAAACTATCATAAAACGGAAAACTTTCTTCAACTTTTCATAGATTCATTCATTAAAAGGGCTTAATATTTGTAGGCTTGTAATATTGAACACTTTTTATTTACTTTCGTCTATATATGTATATTTTTAAAATGGAATATTCTTGTCATGTCTGCTTTTGAATATATCTTTACAAATAAATACACGTATGTAGAAATTTGGCAAGCACAGCTTCTATAAAGATTATTACTTAAATGCTCGAACTAAAATCACTAGTCTCCGCACACTTACCGCATGCATCGTCTATATAAAATTGTCATTTTACGTTGTATAAACTTAGCTTGATTTGTGTTTTTTGTTTTGTTTCTGTATGTAAAAAGTTGTCGTATCTCAATATTGGTTTGTTTGGTATTGGTATGCATCGTTGGTATCGGCTTGATCCAGTTTTGTGAATATGTCTATAAAAGCTCCAAAATCGAATCCAAGAGTTATCTCATAAAATATTGCTTTGAACAACAAACGGTCTGGAATGATTCGATCCCTGAGATCGGTCATAAGTCCGCCCTCTTTACTTGAGCTTCTCCTTCAGCCACTCCTCGGTCAGTTCATCCAGTTCGCGTATTTCGTAGACGCGGGTGAGATCCACTTCGCGCTGCAAGGCGCTCTTGGTGCAGGCGTACATCATCTGCAGTTCGATCTGGAATCAAGCAGTATTAATACATTTAATTCTGCTTTCTATTTTATGTGTATATCCCAAATGAAGTACTCACCTGGCTATCTCTTGGTGTGTAGAAAATAAAACACATCGGATAGGATATGCGCTGATCATCGTGCACCATTTTGTACGTGTAAATCACGTAGCGGGGCTGGTGACCCGGCAGAGTGTCCTGCAGCTCGTCCACCGATATGTCATCAATGAACTCATCCAGCACCACCGACTGCTTCTCCCGGTCGACTTTCACTAAAGAAAATAAGAAACCAAAGTCATCAATCAGCGCTTAATTCGTTTCGGTGCTTGGACACGCTTTGAGAGCCAAGTTCCCCGGGGCTATGACACCCGTAAACCCGTGTAGCCATGGCAATGGGAACTCACATATCAGAGCTGCATTGTTTTTGCTCTTGCTGAATCGGAACTTCTTCAACTCCTCCAGCACTTCGTTGCTAATGTCGCATATTTTGTTATCACCCTGCAGGAAAATAAAAATAAATGTTAATTGATTAGTACTTCAAAATCAGCAAAGTTATCAGGGAACAGCAATCGCCAAGCGGAAAAAACACAAACAAAAACACGCCCACACTCCATTAGTCATGTTTTCATTGGTTGTAATTGCTTTCCTGGTTGGATCGCAGTTTCTTACCATAGCTTTTTGGTTGTTTGGGGAATCGGGGAATACGCCTGCAGATTCTTTGGCAGTTGTCGTGGCGATTAAATATCACTTTTTACCGACTGAACGTTTAAATATTTACGTTCGGTTTTTGTTGTTGCTTCGGCTGAAAATGTTTGACCGACCTGCAGTATGACCGTGTTCTGAACGCCAAAAAATGCCGCAGTACATCTATTAAATCATATGTCGTCCAATTCTGTCGGTAATAAATAATAATTGTAGAATATATAAAATCTTGGCGGTAATCTAATACAAATAAATATTATTAATGAAATTTATTCAGATCATATTTAAACATTCTACGAAATAAGCGAGTTTATACAAAAAATGTATAAATCGTAGAAATTTATATTGGAATAAATGATGAATTTCTTAAACATAAACTAAGTTGAGGTTAGGTAAACTATAATCTTATTTAAAGTTCATATAATTCAAATATTTTCTAAACGATATTAATTGTATAATCATGCATATCGATCACGATCGGTTGATCGCTTTACCCATCCCTAACAACCCAGGGCTGCCAAAAGTACAGCTAGATCAGGGATTCATTGTTTTTTACGCGCCTATTTGCCAATTGGCAAACCGCTTTAATTGTTTTCCAATAATGTTGATCTACCCAATTGTGGGTAGGTCTTGAGTGTTTAAACCGATTAGTTAACATGCCGCCGTATAAGCTTGACTTGGATCTATACGAGGATAACCTCTTAGATAGCTGCTGGCGAGTGGGAGCCAGCAGGTCCCGGGCAGCCGTTTTTTCTTCGTTCGATAGGAGTGAGATCGCCGCAGTGGATATTGTGGCCTGTTGGCAAGTAATCATATCCTAAGCCACTTACACCTACTAATTTAAGTAACTCTTCAGCAAACGAATCACTACCTTAATCGAGCAGAATGCATCGAAGGTGCATCGTTGCGATTCGGTGGCCACAAGAAGCCGGCACCAATTTTACCATTTCAAGGACTTTGCCCGATTGACTTGCGGTGTCACCGATATCTACAGTCGCCAGATGGATATTCTGTTGGGTAGGTATGTTTCTTTTGATTGAAAGAAATCTCCTAATTATATATCCTTTTAGGGGACACCAAGCATTTGCTGGATCAAATGAAGGGCACCAACTTCAACTTGGGTTTAACAACCAAAAAAACGGTGATCCGAATCAATCGTAAGCGTAAGCGCATAATCACCAAGGAAAGCAAAGTGATCGGTATCGCCAAACATCCCAGATTGGAGGAGTCCGAACTTTTGAATGAATCCCTGCAGCAATGCTATGCGAATATGCTATCCGAATGTCTGGAGTGGGAGTCGGAAAGTACTCAGCAGGTGGACCTTCTGGAGGTGGGTCTGAGCAATCAATTTATGCGCAATGCCTTTTATTTATTTATTTTGTTAATTGATTCCCAGTCCATTGAACTAACTCGAAATGGCCATCAATCAAGCTCATATCATGCCATAACCATCACTGCGGAATTTGAAATCCACGAAGATCCGTCAAACATTTTGCCATCCGATGGCTTTGGGGAGTGCGACGTGGATTTAACCATTTTTGAAGAACTTTACCCAAGCAGAGAACAGAAGCGAGGTACCAGTAAAAAGTGTTGAAGCTAATTTAGACAAGTAAGAAAGCTACAGTCGACTGTGATATACCCGGTACCTAAACGTTTGCGCTTCACACTAAAAGGCAATCTAAAAATGTACATACACTACATTGTACATACATACATTGGCGCCATTATATCGCACGGCCAAGGCTCGAATGCGCCACCTGTCGACTACAGCTTGCAACAGCAGTGCCTTAGGGCGGTGTGTTAAAACTCTAACCTTATTGCTAATATCTCCCATGTTTATCATCCGATTTTACTGAAATTTTCAGGAAACGTCCATTTTATTTTATTTATTTATTGCATCTATTAACTTTAATCCAAAAATAACGAGTATAGCTTAATAACGTTTTTTTATGATTTATGAGGGCGCAAGTGGGCGTGGCCAAATTTTAAAACAAACTTGATCTGCGTGCAACAGATTCCAATGTTGTCACCAAATTTGGTAACTCTAGCTCTTAATGTCTCTGAGATCTGTTGTTTCACACGGACAGAAGAAGAATATATATACTTTATAGGGTCGGAGATTTCTCCTTCTGCCTGTTACATACATTCTCGGTTGGCACTAACTTATAATACCCTTGTACCCTATGGGTACCGGGTATAATAACTTTTTATCAAATTAATCCTCTATTCCTTTTAGCCAAACGACGGTCAACAATTTGCGATTTAACTGACATTTTACCAGCGAAAATGCCCAGATTGAATGGAAATATAGTTGATTTGAATATGTCCCAGGCTGACAGTGCTATTATGACCTCAAATTATCCAGCAGGAGGTAGCATTGATCCAGCAGGTGTGACTTATATTGTATGCGAACCATCGCTTCCACTAGACTTTTCTAATCCTCCATCGAGGAGAATGTCCTGTGCTGACAGTGCTATTACGACCACAACTTACACACATACCATTGAGACAGCTGAACTTAGAGTCAGCAAATTTGTAAAGAATCCTCGCAAGAAAAAGCTCAAAATCGACAAGTGCATCGAATATTCTCGGGAAAAGCTGATAAAAGACAGATGTCAGTATCTGAAGAGAGCTGTGGCAATTCCACCGCCTACCAAACGGCGCAAAGCCCCCGAGGAACTATTATCTAAGCTGGGAAACAGGTAGGAATATTCATGTGAAATTTTCTCTGAGCATCTAATTGTCGTATTTCTTTGTAGTTCAATATTTCCCAACTTTATGAGGAATTATAGCATTAGTTTCAGTAAGGAGGAGCTGGAAGTTCAGACCGAGGTTACCTTAAGAAGCATATTCGGCGTTGAATTTACAGAGGATCTGGTCAAGGAGATAATTGTTCACATTAAAGAAAGGAAAGAGATTGTTAATCGGCCCGTTGTTGTTCAAGAAGAACTCGAAAATCCAATCTTAACTCCTCCATTGCCAGCATTTCTCGAAATCAATAATAATAATGATAAAAATCTGGGCATAAGCTATGAAGACAATAATTTTGGTGAGTTGAAACCATACATAAAGATTATTTGATTGTATTATTTGCTTTTTAGATGCTCACTCCGTGATGATGAATCTACTAATGATTTGGCGCAATAATCCCGATATCAACGGGATTGATGCCAATAAATTTATCCGATCGTTTCCAGATCGTATCAAGGCCTCGTTGGCCTTTAATTTTTTGTTGTGTAAGTCCCGAGTACATTCAAGAAATCTACAAAATTAATTGAACTATTTCAGATCTCGTTCGGGATCAGTTTATAAAGGTCTCCAAGAAACCAAACTCCATTGAAATGGACGAAATAATGCTGGGCACAGCGTCCCACGACCTCATTGAAAGCCTAATACAAGGCGAGAGTTTCTAGCAATATTTTAACAAGTCCCAAGGAGACTATAAATCATTGTTTCTTAACTTTGTTCATTTGTTATATTTTAAGACATATTTATCATCATCCAATTTTCTTGTTTTGTTTCCTTCCTAATATCCATTTTCTAAGAAAAAAACTCTTGTACATTTCCTTGTTACTATTACGTTATCGTAGCTATATAATTCATTAACATTTTGGGTATTTTTCTAAACCGTACTTGTTGTCCTTCGTTACAAAATCTCATTCTCTCTCTGTGACAACACCGAACAAAATAATAATCAAGTTACAAAACAAAAGGAATACATTGTATTACTGGCACAATTGCCGGCAAATTAAATGCCGATCTGCTGGGCCAGACCCGAGTAAATGTGCAGCGTGCAGAACCCAATTACGGCCGCCACCAGCGCTTTCACGGCCACCGTCAGCCAGGGTCCAATGGTCAGGATGTGGAGCATGCCCTCCAGCCAGACACCCTTGAAGACGGTCACTGCCAGCAGCAGGCTGACCAATGGCTTCAGCGCCTTGTTCAGATCGTGACGGGTGAACAGCCAGATCAGGGTGGCCGTGGTTATGTGCTGGACCAAGAGCACATTGGACTCCAGACACTTGAGAATGTAGATCCAGCTGAACTCGGTTCCTCGGGCTCCCACCCACAGCATGATGCCCCGGGAGAGAATCACCTCGGCAGTGGACCCTGCGAGAAATAAATGGTATACTTGTATCAGTAAATATCTTATTTATACGGTATGGACTAGGTTCAAGTTATTCGATTGACCTACATCCCAGTCCAGCCGTTATGAGTTTGGAGTGTCCCTTTCCAGGAATTCGGCTCAGGATCAGGGCGAATCCCAGCAGGTCGGCGATGTCCACGCTGCAGCGAAAGATCTCCTGTAAATCAAAGATAACCTTAATAATAAGGTAAATAAAAGGTAAGCACACACGTACCGCAAAGAAGTTGAACTCGCCGCTGGCGGAAGAGCCGTCTGAATAGAAGAATGTGGCCAGGACCAGCATCTTGCAGAGCTGAGTAAATATGTAGATGCCGCCCGCCTGTACGCACTTCCAGAATGCCCCATATTCAGATCTGCAAGACAAAAACCGGGACAATTAATAAATATTTCTATTGATGTGGAGCAAAGTCCTATTGAAACCGCTGTAAATCGGCTGAAAACCCACAGGCCGGAGTATTTGTAGGTGAAGTAGTACGGCGTTAGCAGGGCCACACAATTTCCAAAGTGATAGAGTGTCATTTTCTTTGATAAACTATGGTTATTTTGCTTTAATTAAGAATTAAAAGTTGAAAAGAAAAAAACTAGCGTTGCTCGCCTTTGGGTATCGATATGTGCCTGTCAGTGTTGGCGGGGAACAATAGCTGATCTTAGCGGGAAAATATCTAGTAGCAAACTCTGAGTTGGCTTTTTCACAAAGCCTTTTATCTGGCACTTATTTTACATTTATTATATTCTGCACTTTAATAAATTTAAGAGACTCACAATATCAATATATTTTTAAAATTTGTTAACTTTATTCAATCAAATCGAAAAAAGCTAGATCTGAGGGAAAAGCTGAGCCTCATCATTGATGCCTATCGATAACAGCTTAGATATCAACACGTCATCGTCATCTGTCATCTGTGCTCGAATGGGTGCGCGTGTGTGTGAGTGAGAGAGAGAGAGAGTGTGTGTGTGCGTGCGTTTTAGTGAGTTTTCTGCAATATTTTTACAATTATTATGACTAGTTAGTCGAAGCCCAGATGAAAATGCTTGAACAAAATTTCAAATTATACATTACCTAGGACACACAGGATTGCCAATTGAGTGCCGAGCTGGAAAAACATACGGAAAGACAGTGATTTGCAAGCGGAAAACAAAGAGGAAAATTTCGCCATACCAAAGGAAAGTCCAACCAGATCGCTTGTGTGCATATGAAAAACAGCAACGTCAACTCCCGGGGACAAGCTCCAATCTGAGATGAGATGCAAACTCGAAGACGCCTCCATCAAACGGACCAGCAGGATTACAACAGCAGCAGCACCTATACCATTCAAGCGGGCGAGGATCACCATCAGGCAGGAGCAGGCGCAGGCGCAGGATCTGGCGGACAAGGAGCAGCTAGCGGATCGGGAGGACTACTAGCGCAGCCCCTTGGTTATCCACCGCAACCGCAAGCGTCCGTCGAGGCGGCCATCCACATCGGTGACGCCCAGTCTGCCCACGACTCCGACGACAAGTACGGCAAGGCGGCCCGCCAGTGGAATCTGCGTGCCTTCTCTGGCCAGGCTCTGCGCACCTTAAGTGCCGCTGCCGCCGTGGTCACCGGCAACAACCAACCGGACACGAACTTGAATAGCCAAAACAACTACAATTACAATCACGCTTCCGTTCCTCCGCAAGAGGAACACTTCGAACAGGAGCCCGAGCCGGAGGTCTTCATCATGGCTGCCCGCGATCGGACGGGCGAGTTCGCCAACGCGATTCGATCGCTGCAGGCACGCAACATCACACGGGCGGTGAACATCCAGGATCCCCGAAAGGCCAAGCAGGTGCAGAGCTACTCGGAGTTCATGATGGTGGCCAGATTTATAGGCAAGAACATAGCCAGCACCTATGCCAAGCTGGAGAAGCTCACCATGTGTAAGTACTAATATGGGGTTTCCTGTAAAAAACATTCGAGATAATAAACATCGCTCTCTCTCGTCTTTAGTGGCCAAAAAAAAGAGCCTATTCGACGACAGACCGCAGGAGATCCAGGAGCTGACGTACATCATCAAGGGCGACCTGAATGCCTTGAATCAGCAGATCGCCCGACTTCAGGACATCTCCAAGGACCAGCGGCGTCACACGAATGGCAAACACCTGGTGTCACATTCCTCTAACATGGTCCTGGCCCTGCAATCCAAGCTGGCCAGCATGAGCACGGACTTCAAGCAAATACTGGAGGTGCGCACCGAGAACCTCAAGCAGCAGAAGACGCGACGGGATCAGTTTAGCCAGGGACCAGGTCCATTGGCCGCTCACACCGTCTCGCCGTCGACTGCCAAGCAGGGATCCCTGCTCCTCAGCGAGGAGAACCAAGCTGTGAGCATAGACATGGGCAGTAGCAGTGACACCACACCGCTCCTTGCCAACCAGACACAGACCCAGATGGCCATCTACGATGAGTCGGATAACTACGTTCAACAGCGGGCGGAAACCATGCAAAACATAGAATCTACGATCGTTGAGCTGGGCGGCATTTTTCAGCAGCTGGCGCATATGGTCAAGGAGCAGGAGGAGATTGTGGAGCGGATTGACACGAATGTAGCGGATGCGGAATTGAATATCGAGGCGGCCCATGGCGAGATCCTCAAATATTTTCAGTCTGTCTCAAAGAATCGCTGGCTCATGATCAAGATATTCGGCGTTCTCATATTCTTCTTCCTGTTCTTTGTTGTTTTTATGTCATAATCGAAGTCGCCAGCAGTTGCCCCCATGATGTACCTTCTTCCCCCTGTATACAGCAATTATTAATTATTAATTTTAACCAAGTTTCAATCACAATATTGTTTATTCCAAGCTGTGGCCTCTACCCGGAACCGATTGTATAATAAAGTTATAAATACGTACAACATGTAAGTGGGGTTTTTGAACTTGAAACTATGGGAATGTACTGACGCCTACATTATGCTGATAATGATAAGGTTTAGTGCCTTTTTTGATAATCTTTGTTATCTAAGGTTGTTGGGTGTGTTGTGTCGCTCCACGCTGTTGGTCTTTGTAGTTAGTTGAAGAATCCGCTGTCCCTCAAGCTACATAAATAAGAAAGAAGACATTACTTTTGATTCCGGCTTTTATTCAATGCTTAAAATCCAACTCTACACCAAGGATGCGAAATGCAAGTTAAAAAAATAATAATCATAATTAAAATACGTTACAATCTCCAACTTCACACAAAATAGATTACAAATCATAAAAGAAAACAATGTCTTTCTATGGGTTTTTGACTAAAATTTACAGGTGAAGTATTGTTCGTGGGTTATATGGACAGTCGGCAGTATCTCCGTCTGACCCCGAGTTATGACAACTAATACACGATGCGGTGATGCGCTGGCGCCAACAATGAGATCCCCAGGCAGCTGCCACAATGCCTCTTATGTCGAGATGAGCGAATAAACCATGCTAAAATTAGCGAGAAACGTTAGACGAAACGATGTCCCTTGATTGCCCCAATTATCAATCCCAATTTACCCGTATATGTAGTAGAAGAAGCTGATCAAGTAGACGGCCAGCTTGATCCAACCCTCGCGCATATTCCGGGACAGTGTATCCGTCTTCAGGACCGTGGTGGGATCATACAGACCAGGTCCAGACATCACCGGGCGGTTTTTGTAGCTGAAATATACCATATAAGGGAGTGGTCTCAATAAGCGTGACTCAATCAAGCGTTCATACCAGGGAATACTCATATAGTATCTATTCAAGGTCTGAGCAGTTAAAATATATTAGTAATGAAAATGAATTAGCATGAAATGTAGAACGCTTGAAGACTGGTAATCTCTGCTAGACGTTCTGTAGGTAAGCTGCTTCACAACTAAGTACCTAGCTATACTCAGGTACTGATTCTACCAATGCTAATAATAATAATAATAATATTCCCTTTTAACATGATTCACTTACCGCCAAATATGATAGGCTATGAGGGGTATGTTGATGCATAGCGAGAACCATTCGCCGCAGAACAAGAACAGCAAATTCAGGAAGATGTGCAGCAAGTACTCCGGTAAAACCAGCTGAGGATGGTTAAGAAATCGGTTTTATTTCACTGAACTTGAATCTTAACAGTGTGTACAATAACTACTCACCGGATTAAGGCTATTGCACTGATCTATTGGATTTTTATAATCTGTTTTCAGCTCGTCAAAGGCAATCACATGAAATATGGCGAAGAATATCAAAAACGCATCCCCAATCAGGGCCACAATGTATGTGAAGGCGGTGAAGTTGAAGGCCATCTCTTTTTGTATCGCTTAGCAGCGCAAACGTTGCTAAACAAAGTGACTTGCTAATTATTTACGTAAAAAATTCGGCTTCCAATTGTAAGTGGATGAGCGCTGGAAATAACATTCGGCAACTTTTTCGAGGCGTTACGGCGTTTTGGGCGAGAAAAGTGGTGAGCTCATTGCGTGAAAAATAGCTGGTCACATTGTTTTTATTTAAAAAACAGCTGTTTATTATATTTTGTATTTGGGGTGTTCCCTATACGGCTAAATGACTAAATGTATGAAAAACAGCTGTCCCATAAATTATAGATTTAACAGTTTAAGCTTTAAAGTAATTGAAGAAAAATAAGACGAATTCAATGGGTATAAAAAGGCTTACAAGTGGGTTTTGTTTGAAAATTTAACAGCCGACTCGGTTTGGTCGTTTCCTAGACGACTAAGTATATCGGCGATATTTTCAGTTGTTTAAGGAGCACTAGCTATAACATTTTGGAATATTGTTTTTTTTAAATAATTTTTTTTCCAGTCTTTGTGTATATTGCTTAATTTATGTACCAAACTTTTTTTTTGTTGTGTATTTTAGTATGTGGTCAGTATTTTTTCTCCAGCACTTGAAAATACTTTTTCCAGGTAGCCGCATGCGGTCACATTTATTTTCCGAATCGAACCGCCATTACCAAAAGCCGAAGGAAATCGATCGAATTTCTAAGGATCCAAGTAATCTATGAACCTCAAACGACGCTCGTGCAATTACCATAAAATTGTGTGATACATATATAGAAACTACCTGACACCCAGAAACACCGGCAAACCATGTCGCAATTCAATTTTGTAAGCGATCTTCAGAATGCCCTGATCATGGACGGCGAGACGCGCGGGCCAGCTCCGCGTTGGAAGAAGAAGCTGGAGGCGTCGCTCAACGGGAGCGCCAATACCACAAGATCGGTGCTGTCCGTATCGTACAACACCAGCTTCTCGGGCGTCCAGGTGTCCACGAAGACGCCGGGAAAGACCAGCGAGGGCAAGGGCAAGAAATCGAACACAACTCCAACGAAAACGCCTGGCGGAGGCGATCGTTTTATCCCGAATCGAGCAGCCACCAACTTTGAGCTGGCTCACTTTTTGGTAAGTATAAAAAGTACCGATTACTCTACTAGGAAGGAATGGAAAATGGAAAACCCATTTATTCCTCTCGATAGGTCAACAAGGATGCTGGCGACAAGTCCGACGAGGAGAACGAAAAGGCCACCACTAGCAACAGCAACAGCAACGAGAGCAATGTCCAGGCTTCGGCCCACAAAGTAGAGCGACAGAAGCTGATCTCCGAGGTGGCCCAGGTGAACAATGACAACAACGGTGGCCGCATTTTGTGTTACCAGAACAAGGCCCCAGCTGCTCCCGAGTCACACACGAATCCTCTAAAAGTTGTGTACTCCATAAAGACGCCTATATCGACGAAGAGTGGCTCGCGCTATATACCAACCACTTCTGAGCGAATTCTGGATGCACCCGACTTTATCAACGATTACTGTAGGTGGATACCTCGTCCCCAATCAATATAAGCTCACCATGATCCTCTTTCAGATCTCAACCTGATGGATTGGAGTGGTGACAACATCGTGGCCGTTGCCTTGGGCAGTTGCGTCTATTTGTGGAATGCAGCCAGCGGAAATATTGAGCAGCTGACGGAGTTCGAGGAGGGCGACTATGCTGGCTCCTTGTCCTGGATTCAGGAGGGTCAGATCTTGGCCATTGGCAACAGCACTGGGGCCGTGGAGCTCTGGGACTGCTCCAAGGTGAAGAGACTGCGTGTGATGGATGGCCACAGTGCCCGAGTGGGATCCTTGGCCTGGAATTCCTTCTTGGTCTCCTCCGGCAGTCGCGACGGCACCATCATCCACCACGATGTCCGTGCGCGTGAGCACAAGATCTCCTCCCTGGCGGGACACACTCAGGAGGTGTGCGGCCTGAAGTGGTCCACGGATTTCAAGTACCTGGCCAGTGGCGGCAACGACAATCTGGTGAACGTCTGGTCCTTGGCCAGCAGTGGTGTGGGCACAGCCAGCGAGCCTCTGCACAAGTTCAACGAACATCAGGCCGCTGTGCGTGCCTTGGCCTGGTGTCCGTGGCAACCGAATACCTTGGCCTCGGGCGGCGGTACCGCCGATCGTTGCATCAAGTTCTGGAATGTGAACAATGGCTCCCTCACGAAATCGGTGGACTCCAAGTCGCAAGTGTGCTCCTTGCTCTTCTCCCGCCACTACAAGGAGCTAATCTCTGCCCATGGATTTGCCAACAATCAACTGACCATTTGGAAGTACCCAACGATGGTGAAGCAGGCGGACTTGACGGGCCACACGTCGCGAGTCTTGCAGATGGCCATGTCACCGGATGGCAGCACGGTGATAAGCGCGGGAGCTGATGAAACCCTCAGACTATGGAACTGCTTTGCCCCCGATCCCTTGGCTTCGAAAAAGGCTTCGGCCAGCGTTAATAGCAAGGCCAAGCAGAGCGTTTTCCGGCAGAGCATTCGTTAATCATCAGAGTTTTGGAGGAAGCTCCCCATATCCAACCTTTGTTTGAAGTTGAAATTAGTAGACAATTTAATTTTAGGTTCTTTATAAATTTATTATTTGCTGTTCCATGATTTGTATTTGGTGTCTTGCAAGTGTTGAATGTACCCCCCACCGACGACGATATAATTATGATTTAAATTTTGTCAAATACTTTTATTGCTTAGAGTTAAGTTTTGTGCGTATAAATAAAATAATGCTTGACATTCTCTGCATCCTTGTTGTATGCTTTATTTCGCTCTCTAAATACTATCGTTTAACACAAGCAAATTGGATTCGGTTTCGGTTTCGGGTTCAGGGACAGCAAGTAAGTACATTCATTAGGTTTCTCTCGGGAACGTGTGTCAAGGGAAATGTTTGCAAACATTTTCTGGGGGGGGCAGGAAAGGCGTGCGGCGTCTCGGGAACTCGGGAATTCGGTTTGTGTTATAATCATAGGTGTACATATAGGTATATGTGTTTAGTCTAAGGCGTTTATGTACAGATTGGATGGGGGCATTCAGGCAACTGTCATGGGATTGCCGCCGTTGTAGCTAACAAAGTAACGCGGATCACCAAAGCGATCGTACATCTGCAAGTACAAGAGAGGATGGCAAAAAGAAAGCGGGTTAGAATTGAATTGAACTTTAGTAAGAGGTTAATAAAAGCCACAACAACCAACAAAATAAGTAAACAATGCAACAAAACAAGTAACAATCGAAAAGGGAAAGAGTCCAAGACTAAGACAGAAGTTTACAAACCTTTAAGATCCAAACATCAAATTTAAATAAAAAAGTTTTCTAGTTTAGTTTGAAATCCCTTTTTTTTTTTTTTTTTTTATATTTTTTTGAGTAAAATATTTTTTATTTTGCAACACATCATTTCATTCAGTCAGAAAACATGAAAACATCAATTAGATTTAGCTAACTTAATACTACAATTTATGATTTCATTTTTCATCATCTTCTTCATAGAGTTAGGTGTATAATCATAGATCTAGGGTCTATAGTGTTAGTCCTTCATTCACGCTCACGCACATACAAAAATTACAAACATACAGAGACAGGCATACGAATACATATAGATTTGGGTAGAGAGACTGAATAATAGCAACAAACATCGAGTGTACATTGGACATGGCTTAATTGTAATTGTTTAGAAAATCCTAACATAGATTTAGTTAAGAAAAGTTGGTTCTCATTGGACATTCATTATTGTTTCTATGGTTTGTTCGTTACTTTGTTGGTTCAATTTGTGGGGTTCTACTAAAACATAGACTCCCTCTGTGCTGTTTGTTTTCTAAGATTTACTATACTGCTCGCTCTTCTGCTCTTTTTCTTCATTTGCTTTCTTTTCTTCTTATTTTGTTTTTGTTTTTGGTTAACAATACATAAGTGTTACATTAGTTAATTGCTCCTCAAGTGTAACACCATTTATATGCCAAGTGAAGACCAGTTCAGCTTGGTGGATTCCTCTGCTTCTTACTTATTTCTGTATAGCTTAGTTTTTTGTTTACTATTTTGTTTTCTTTTGAACATTTTGGAAGCTGGTGGTGGCTTATGCTCTCTATAAATAACCTTCTCTCATCTTAGGCAGTGACGCTCACCTTCGTATCGTCTAGATCTTCGATATCGCTACTGTCGTAATCACTATCCGGTGGCGTCACAGTCTCCGCGCCGCGCTTCTCGAGGATGTTCTGCATGCGCGACTTGTTCATGATGCACGCAAACTGGTAGGCCGTCAAGCCCGCAAAGGTGGCCGTCTCCAGGTTGAGCTTCTCGCACTCATCGAGCAGGAAGTTGGCCAGATCCTCGTTGCAGCCCTCGATCGCAATGTGCAGCGGTGTGCGGCCAGATTTGCCCTCCTATTTATAAAGAATTATTTCGAAGTTAGTTTCAGATTTTCTAAGGACTGTTTAGAGGGTCTTTTAACTTACCCTGGCATTAATGTCGGCTCCATGGGATACCAAAATGCGCAAGATATCAATGTGTCCCGCCTCGGCAGCCAAGTGTACGCAGCGCTCACCTGGAATTAAGGAAAGGCGAAGGGTTTTAATTAATAAATTGTTTTATAGGTTTATTCATTTAATATGTAACTTAGGTTAAAGCAGTTACTGTTTTTAATACGATTTTGATTGGTATTTTATAAGGTCTCCAACTCCAATTCTCCAACGACTTCTACGTTCCAACTCTCCAACTACTCCAACTACTCCAACTCTCCAACTACTCCAATTACTCCAACTACTCCAAATCTCCAACTACTCCAACTCTCCAACTACTCCAACTACTCCAACTACTCCAACTCTCCAACTACTCCAACTACTCCAACTCTCCAACTACTCCAACTCTCCAACTACTCCAACTCTCCAACAACTGCCACATTCTATTCATTTCTCACCACTGTATACAGGAAAAGCTCGCAGTTATGAATGAAACGAGATCCCTTCTCCGAAAGCTTCTGGTGTCGCAGCCCGGAAAAAAGCTGTGGCCACGATCGATCGCTTTCAGTTGTAAAACGAGTAGCGTTTTATAATACGAACGAACACAAGCAAAAAAGCTCTGATTACGACAATGACCACTTGGCGGGGAAGCCGGCGGCGAAGGAGGAGGAGGAGGAGGAGTCAAGGGGATCTGGGTGCCAAGTGGAGGGGCTTTTGCCTTATAAGACAATATGACAACCCGTTGACTTCGAATGCGAACGCGAGTATCCGTGTGTGTGCGCGATCGCTCGACTGTGCTGCTGTGCTGGTGTGCGTTGAAAAACCCAAGAAATTCCCACAATAAAACAGCAGCAATAACACACCAGAGCGACCGACCCACCAACAAAAGCAACAAAGCCCAGTGACGAGGAAAAATAAAATACAAAAAATCACAAGCAAGGCAGTTGTTGGCGTTAAGTTAAGTTAACAAACCAAATACAAAGTTGGCTTTTGGCAGTTCTGCTTCGGCAACAAGTTTGTCCAAGTTCAAATTGGTTTGAGAGCGCACATTATATGAATTTAGAAATTTGATACATAGACACACACACATAAGCTCGAGATCTCGAGTGTCTGTTAATAATAATAATAAATTCTGCAATAATTCAACTGACATTTCAGGCAAGCTTCGGCGAGTGAATTCTACTCATGTTTTGTTTTTTTTATCAGTTTTTTTTTTCTCATCGAACAAATGTAGAATAACTTAATTGGCAATTAAAACGAAAAAAATAAAGATATTAATGATATCTTTCTAGACTTTGGCAGTTACAGTTTTGCATATTTATTGCAATAAAATAAATATAAATATTTGTTGGTATTTAAATATTTTCTATAATCTATCTTTCAGCAAATAATTTCTGATAATAGACATAGGCTTGTTCTAGAAACAGCTGTAAACTGCTTGTCATTACAGAGACCTCATAGCCTTAATTTTTCTAGCTAATTTCTTTTTAGTTATAAAGCCCCTTTTAATTAAATTAAAGTAAGAAACAATATTAAATTATTTTACATAAAAAGCTAGCCCTCATTTTATCTCCTCACTGTGTTTCTTCAGACTCTTCTTCGATTCTCCCTCAATCGATTCTCGTATATTTATACCCTTGCAGAGGGTATTATAATTTTGACCAGATTTTTGCAGCGCAGTGAAGGAGGCATCTCCGACCCCATAAAGTATATGTATATATTCTTGATCAGCATCACCAGCCGAGTCGATCTAGCCATGTCCGTCCGTCCGTCTGTCGGTTTTTACGCGAACTAGTCTCTCAGTTTTTGAGCTATCGAGCTGAAATTTTCAGCATAGTCTTATTTCTTTAGCACGCAGTATATAAGTCGGAACGACCGAAATCGGACTACTATATTCTATAGCTGCCATAGGAATGATGGCGAAATTAATGTAAAAAAATTTTTAACTCTGTTTCTCTGTTTTTCAACGTTTTTCTATAAATTTTGAGATTTAGCAGTTTTTTATGCTTCTAGAATTACGGTTTTAATTTCATTAAGATCGGACTACTATATCATACAGCTGCCATAGAAGCGATTGGTTGATTTATATAAAAATGTAACATTCTACGTGTACATATAAAATGTAAAATTTACAAAATTCGATATTTTTTCAACATTACTAAAATGATTCGATTTTCGATAAAGCAATTGCAGACTGCAAGGGTATACCAACTTCGGTTTACCGAAGTTAGCTTTCTTTCTCGTTTTATCTCCTCACTGTGTTTCTTTCAACTCTTCTTCGATTCTTCCTCAATCGATTCTCGTATTTTTTGAGATCGAATCGTGGCTTGCATACGGGGGAAAAAAAAACATAGAAAACAAAGGTAGATTGTTTAGTTTTGTTTTTGTATATTCCCTGCCTTCTCCGCCTTTACTGCTTTATGATTAGTTGACGCAGACTTTTGTTGTTATTTTTGCTTTTGCCTTATAGTTTTTTTTGCGCGACTTTTTTTAAACTTTTTTATTTCTTTTTTGCGGTTAGGCTACACGTGCTGTTGATTGACTTTCACACAGAAACCGTTGCTGGCACATTTACATTAGGAGGCAGACACACACTATTACATGGCCAGACGACGACGTCAAGGGAGATTTCCGCAACAAGAAATTGTTGTTTTTCCTCAATTAAACTAGCTTTGAATGTAATAATATTCTAAAAATTCCATGAGTCATAAGAAACTACTAATAGCGATAAAGCGGGCCCAAACATGAACCCTAGAGATCGCCAAAAATATGAACAATAAGTAAACAGCCTAGGATTATCTTGAAAACTTGAAAGATTAGGAATTTAAGCCACAGATCCGGCCAAGAAAGCGGTCTAAGAAAGTCAGTCCAGTTTTATTTCCTTTCTTTCTTTCTTTTTGTATATTTCAAACCTGAGAGCCCCGCGCGCTTACAAAAGCAACAATTGTGTCACAAGTTTTATAAATAAACGATGACCACATGGAGTTTTTTTTTAAAGCTCGACTAACTAAAGGAGAAGCCGTCGGACCGTCGACGATGAGCTAGTAAAAGACAATCCTCATTGTTGTTGCCTTTTCAGCACAGCAACGTGCCAATCGTTAGCATACGATTAAAGACAACCGATTGGATATTAGATATTAGATATTGGATATTAATAGACGGGCGAGTGAGCGGTTCACGGCGGTATGAAAACATGAAATATGAAACACACAAGTTTGTTTCAAACTTTGTGTTGTGGGAATTCCCCCAAAACGCCAAGAGACCAGGCTGCGTCACAAGCAAAGCTCATCAGCCCAAGATCTCCCAGATTTTTGTTAATCTTGGCTTAGGCTTTGGTTTTGGCTTTGGTTTTGTGGCCAGCCAGCAAGTCTGAGAAACCTGACACGTCTCCAGAAAGCAGTTCGACCACAAAACGCATGCCAAAAAACCAAAAAAAGGTAACGTGATTGCTCAATAATTAAATATATTTTTGATTTTAGAATCGCACTTTAAAGCCGGCAAAAACGTATAATTCAATTTTTTATATCGAACAAGGCAATGAAATTTTGATGGGTTCAATATTGTCACAAATATTTTTAGCCCATTTATCTATAGAATTTATAAACAATTAGACGGATGGCTTGTTTTTATTAGGGTCCATAAAAAGAGTAAGAGAGTGACTGTGTGATTTAAACAATCTGAACCAGAAACCCGCAATAATCATACGGCGGGGGGCTTATGAATATTTGTTTTTTTTTCGGTGGTTGATGTCATGACTTGAAAAAGATTAACTTGAAAATGAATAAACAGAGAATAAGCTGATGTATATTTGCATATTTTTAGAAATCTTTTGGAGAAGTACAGATCAATTTCTAGCTTTACTAACTTAATTTTTAACAACCTTAAATTAACCCTTATTAGGCCTTATTTGTTTAGTGATTGCCGTAATCGGTTTTGGGCTTTCAGCAATTAATGACCGTTATGAAATCGCTTAGAACTGCGCAATTATGGGAAATTCTATTTGCACGACACACACACACTTGACAGGCAGGCACACTTGACTATTTAGCACCTTTCACAAATGGGCAAACCGCCCACTTGATCCCCGTAGGCAGCTAAAAATTAACCAGTTACTATTTACACAGGCGTTATGAAAAACACAACAAAAATAATAAAGCTATATGGCAGCGAGAGATATCGACAACAACGACCTTATGAGAAAAACCCAAACGGCGCAGTTAAAAGTACTCCACAAGTCACCCGGAGAGTCGCAAAGTTCATAAATTTATTGACAGCGCAAATATTAAACGCTGCTGACTGTCTTCGCTTAATTTTAATTAATTGTGTTTATTGTTGGGAGCAGAGTTTTTGGTATTTCTACAACGGGTTTTTGCATTTCTTGGCCTTCACTGCAAAAGGCGGGGAGGGTCATTGATTCATAATTATAATAATTACGGAATTTCTTAATTCACACAAAGTCAGATAACCCCAGAGCTTATGACATTCATTGTTTTTTTTTCTGTGAAAGCCGGAATTTCTAACCGCAATTAATATTTCCATTTTATTTACTTTTTTTCAGCTGTTTTTCAGCCAGTTTTCACCGACGAAACGCGTGCCAAAAGAAGTTACCGGGCCATTAGGGGAATTACCTGGGGCGATAAAAACCCAGCAATAGGCAAAGACTTTGTTCCAATGAAATTAAAGCCAACTGTCCAAATACGACGGCCAGGCAAATACCCCAAATAAATATAAACAGCTTATAGGGAAAGGAAGCGAAAGACAATATCAAATTAAATGTTGTTTACCCCAACAAGACCCAAGACTTCTGGGCGCCGTTGGGTAATTCGATCGCTGTTCGAACTTTCCCAATGTGGAAATTGGCTCTAAAGTAAAGTGAAAAACCCAGAGAGCTCAGCTTGGCCGCCAAATGAAGCGAGCGAAAACAAACAGCACAATTTAGCACAATTAAAGCCATGGATTTTCCAAGCCATATGACGATCGACGACGACGACGACGACTGACTTGGCAATGAAAGTGTTTTGAAAGCAAGTCAGCTCGCTCGATTCGATTCGATTCGATTCGAACCGATCCCGTTCCCACTCCCGCTCCGATCCGCCTGGTTATGTCAGCTTGTTGACTTTCTTTCTCGGGCGCGATTGTGAATGCGAAATGCAAATAACACCCGACTCGGCTTGGTTCGTTTTTAGGTAGGTAGGTTTCCCCAGCCCACAAATCGTTTGGGGATCGTCAGCCACGTGTGTGGAAAAAAAAATTGTTTTAAAGAAAAAAGAGGCAGCAAAGAAAACGAACAAACAGCAATTAAGGCGCAAATGGAATTTGGGGGAATTCCCAAAGTCGTCGTTGCCGCCATGCGAGAATAGGTCAACAATTGTTGGAAAGGAGATCACATTTGGCGGCTTTAGGTCTTTCTAAATATGCCAACTGAGTTGCAGTTAGGATTTCCCTCCGACATCAGAGGGGTATTATTCATTGCGCATATACATTTAGCTTCCGTCATTCCGTCATTGCAATTTGCATGAGCTCACTGTAAGAATTAAACAGCTAAACAGCTTTGATCAGTTAAAGTATAGGAAGTACTTATGATCAATGAAGCTTGACTCTTTATTTCCAGCCCACAAAAACCCAAAGTAACTTGGTCTACTGTCCGTTAGAGTCAATGAACTCTTAAGACTGACCAATCTTGAAAACTTATTATGATAAAAAGTCATTGTTCGTTGAAGAAATGCTGAAACGTTTCCGTTTTTAAAAACAAGTGATCTAACCTTGTCCGCTGTCCGTTGTCCGTTAAAGTGAATAAACTCTTAGATCGGCTTAGGTTTATTTCAGATTTTTAATAAGGAAATGAGACAACAAATAGCAGACTCGACTGGTTCTCCAACTGATACAACTCCGAGACAGCTGCAAAAACGGGAGAGTCCCCATATATGTGTATAACCTTGTGTCTTTTCAGTCTTTCCAATTGTTTCATGACTAATTTGTTGTTGTCTACAAGTTCTAATATGCATTTATTGTAATAGTCATTGAGAGTCGACAGATTTGAGATATCAATAAATAATGAAAAGTCAATTAATAGCAGCAGAAACGGGTTTACATTACACATATATCTCCCTATATACATTCCATGCAAAGTCTAGTTTAAAGGTCCAAGATATTAAATTATAAACCCAGTGCCAATGACGTAAATGGTGACTTTTAGGGTGCACTTTTTCCCATTCATCATCCATCAGCAGGTGTCTCTTTTTTTATGAGACAATTGCAAAGGTACGTTAGCTACGTAAATGCTTTTTTAGGATTTCCAGACATTCCGTCAACTCATGATTTGATAGCGGGCTCTCCCCCACTCTGTTTAGTTCAAGGAGCACGAGACTTTACTGCTGCACATATGGCCAAGATCACTCGTAAATATAGAGGCCTAAATGGTTGGTGTGGTAAAAACCGGCAAAAACGAACTGATAGCCAGTTATCTTTTTTAATGGCAGAAGGGGCCGACGAGGCCGAGGACGTTCGAGAGAGAGAATGAACGAACGAACGTACCGAAAGCTCGTATAATCGCACAATAAACGACCACCTATGGGGTTTTCCTCAGTATGCTGATAACGCCCGATTTCCAGTTACCAATGTCTGCTGACGATCGAACACCGACTGGACATATCTCATTTTTGCTATTTTGCCAGCAGCAGCGGCAGCAGCAGCTTATCAGCCTGGGGAAGTACGGCGAGTGACTGCCTCTTAATTTGTGAGTTTCAGTTCAGTTGCCAGTTGCCGTCAGGCCACAGATTTCTCGGTTCACTCCATTAGAGTAAAGAGTAACGAGGAGAGAGATATGGTATTGCCACACATGCAGGACAAATGTTCCATATGGTGGGGTTTTGGTTTCCTCTGAAAATCCCTCCACATGGTTTAACCGAAAACCCTGAAAACATTCCCTATCCAGAGACCGCGATAAGGAGCGTCTGTCTTCCCCATTCCCAAGGGGAAATTTATACAGAAGTTGGAATTTATTCATTGCAATTGCAGACAGAATCCCCAGTAGCTTTTCCTTGGAAATCCATTCGAGTCCGAACCGAGCCTGATAAGTAATAACCATAACGTCACGATTACTGCCTCGATAATAGTTTATATTCCCTGATAATCCACCGGAATCACAATCAATCGATTTGTGTATTTTGTTTTGTATTATCAAAAGTGGGAAATTCTGGCACTCTTGGTTTTCCAAAAAAAAAAAAAAAAAAGAAGGGCAAATCCAAGCGAGTTGTCAAGCGAACCCAGTTTGGAAAAGCAAAACTGGACTATTTATAGAGCTGTCCTCGAGAGCCCTTGCGTGTTGGTTATTTATATAATCGAAGTCCATTTCCCCCCGTGGCGTGCCAGGCGCGTAAATGAGGCCCAAAATGGATTACGGCCAAGTAACGGCCCCCTAAGAACATTCTTTCATATATAATTACCATTGTGGGCCCAGCTGGGGATTTCCAGAAACTTTTTTTGTGGAAAGGTGGGGAGGTTCCCACCCACCACTTCTGGTCACCTCGATAACACCACCCAGCGAGAACCTTTCCCAATTTCCGCCTTTAATCGGCTTAATGTTATCCATTATATATTCTTGGTTGCTCTATTTAGTTTTTTGTTGACTTTTTAAGTGCATTTTTGGTCTAATGTCTGCTCTTCCTTGGCTCTGAGCCAGCAGGAAAAATGCCTAACATTTTCAGAGTAGGAAAGAAATTCCACGAAGCTTTAAATAGGGAACGGAATGGCATTAAATTTAGACAAATCCTGTGACCAAAATAATACAAATGCAAATTCCTAAGCTGTCAAAAGAGTGTTCCCAAAGGTAAACGGAGTTCTGGCAATTTGCCAAAACGAAAACAATACTTTCTTGGGGAATATTGACTTCAAAATATTATTTTGGTTAGGGCTTCTAAGAAAAGGCAGGATAATTCCAGCTGAAATGGGAACCAGTTCTATTATGGAATTATTTAGCAATTTGCCAAAAAAAAAAGAAAACAATACTTTCTTGGGGAATATTGACTCTAAAATATTATTTTGGTTAGGGCTTCTAAGAAAAGGCAGGATAATTCCAGCTAAATGGCAATCAGTTGTGTTTTGGGATCTACATAGACGTTTATACCCCAGAGATGTTGACGTCAATGCTGGGGGAGCACTGGCTGATATATTTATTTGTTCCACATAGTGAAGGCCGTGTGTTTACAGAGTAATCTCTGCCTTGTGTACCCAGAATCGCCCCCGAAGTCGTCCCTGCCTCGAGCCACATTGGGAATTGCTTTCGAATCCAAATGGTGAGACTTGGTGGGTCGTGGACTGACTGTGACTTCGGTGATCGGATCGGGAAAACCCAGAAATTTCAAACAGGCGAAATATGTATTCAAAAGCGTCTGACCGTCTCGTTTCTTTTATTTTATTTTTTTTCTTTTCTTTTCTTTTTCGCTTTGTTGGTTTTTAATAGTTTTTGTCGGAAATGTCTGCGCTGTTTTGCTGTTGCTTTTGGCTAGCCAAAATACATTATGTGCCGTGTCTGAGCAGGTTATATATAGCATCTACTATATGTCCATACCAACTATATAGATATCTATGCGGAGCAGCTGTTTGTGGGGCTCCAAACCGGTTGGAGCTGCCTAAAGCTGGCCGACGAGAAACACACAAAAATAAATGTGTTTGTTCACCAAATGTTTGCCACTCACGAATTTGGATTTTATTTTTGGCAAGGTTATACATGGCCAAAAAACAAAAAATAAAACGCGGTGAGGGGGAGAGAGAGAAGAGGCCAAAAAGGCCAATAGAAATCGATTAAACAAACGAAAGGTTAAACGCAAATAACTTTGCTATTGCGATATACTTTCTGACAAGTTTATTAACCCTTCTCCTTTTTTTTTGTTTTAAGGGGCAAAGCCGTAATTGTAAAACTTTTACTTTCCGGGCTTGACTGGGAGAATATAAATTAAATGCCAAATCAGTTAATGAAATAAATCAATAAACCATGAGTATGGATAAGAAAAATATGATTAAAAATTATTTAGCACACTTACTTTAAAGAGATTTACATTTTTAACGATTTTTAAAGATTTTAAAAATTTGTAACCTGATTTAAATATGAAATGAGACACAAAGATCTGGTTAAAACAGCAGAGATAATCTTTATCTATCAGCAGTATTCTTTAAACATTGTTACCATCAACTAGAGACTTGGGAATTCTAGTGGCAACACAAGCCTATCTCAAAACTATGACCAAATTAAATTGTTTAGTGCCTGGGACTATTTTTAATATATAAAATCTGTCCTCTCCCATCCCATACAATATGTGCGGGTGGAAGGCAGCCACCATCGCCATGCTAATCGATAATTCGATTTCTGGTCTCCGTGAATACAGAGCAAAATCAAATAAGGAAACGCATGATAATTATGGGACACGCCTTGCCCGACAGCCTTTACGCGTGGTAAATAAATTTACTTGAAAATGATTTCCTTGAGATGCAATGCATTCGAAATCAAGTCGATCCCAAAACAAAACAAAACAGAACCGAACAAACAATCGCGATAATCAATTGAATTTCCATTTCGATATGTATCTTACGCAAGTGTAAGCATTTCTGATGATCTAAAAACAAAACAAAAAGTAAACATTTTCCTCTATCCTTGTGCAAATTGATTTTTGCTGACGTCCGAAACTTTGCCAATGTGTTCTCCGTGTTATTTTTGGTTAATCAATAACCAAAAGGGACGGGGATACGGGGGCTGTGTTGCTTTACCCATTTGATGAGGAAAATTTTCAAGCGAAATGTTTTTCGCGGAGGCCAATGTATTTTTGGCATCAGCTCAAAGGCGTCTCTCCATATTGTACATACGTCTTTAATGCGCCTATATATATATGCATATTTTAATTCTATATATTCTATATAGCAGACGACAATGTCTCGCACTGCGGCTAGCCGTTGGCGGGACACCAGCTATATATAAAAAGAATATAATGTGTATTGTTTTTGGCACAGATTCATAATTTTTCATGAAAAATGCCCGAAATAATTCAACTTTACTGGCCAGATTTTACGCTCCTAACTAGAAATTCTCAGACATTTTGTGGGAATTATTACCTAAAAGGTTTTTAACTAAGAGAATGCTTGGAATTTATAGCAAATATATGTTCCATAATTGCCATAATAATTATTATTTTAATATGTTGCCTTCTGGCAACTGTACTCACCATCATAGTTGCGAATCTCCAGATCGGCGGGCAGACGAGCGTAGCTCAGGGAGCTAACAGCCTTATCATTAGAACGGTGCCCGTATTGACGGTGAGCCTCATGGATCTCCGTGGCTCCAAACTTCTCCGTCAAGGCACGGACGCACTGCTTCTCTCCGGCGATGCAGGAAAGGTGGAGAGCTGTATTTCCATGGCTATCGCGCACCGAGGGCTGTGTGAGTCAGTGTAAGAGTGATGTAAGAGTTGCATAATTGTTAGATTTAAGAAGATGATTAGTTAATGCTGAAGAAAATAATAATTACCTCAGCTCCGGCCAGTAGCAGCATCCTCATGATATTAGGCTGGGCGGTGAGGGCGGCCAAATGGAGCGGTGTCTGGGCCACATCGTTCTGAATGTTGAGCAGGCATGGATGCGGGGCCATGCGAATTAAGGCAGTTACCACGTCCACGGATCCCGAGATACAGGCCAGGTGCAGAGGCCTGAAAAGAGCAAAAGGGAAACGGAAAGGCAACAATGAATTTGTGGGTTTATTTACCTGCCGAAGCGGCAGCACCCGCCCGCACTTTCTTCCCTTCCTGTTCACTTGTCATGTGGCGAGGTAAAAACCCAAGTAAGTTAAGTCGAGGTGAATTATTGTGAAGAAAGAAGAGCTGAGCTGCCCCGAAAACCTGTTCGACGATGATACCCGTGTACCTGCCCACATACCAGGAAAACCCCAAAGCCTGACTAAAACACATGTGTCAGTCGCGTTTCTCGGCCCAGACAATGGTCTTTCGAGAGTGATTCACGAAACTCTCCCCTTAGCTCACTTGGTGGTCAGTCGGTGCCTTTGTTTTTTTGGGAAATTTGGAAATGCTCATCGGAAAGACAGCTCATATCCGATCCAAGAAGATACACAAAAACGTGACTTTGAGCAGTTCCCCCAAGTTGGGTATTTTGAATATAAATTATACGGAATTACAGTGACTAGAGGTTCAAGTATATAAAATTGTGCATAATTCACGCATTCATGTCTATATAAAATTCGAATTTTGTTGTCACTTTCCCCACTTCAGGTTGTCACTAACAATTTAATTTTAGATCTGATCAGATTTGCAAAAATATATTGGTATAATTTAGGAATATTTGCCGATGAAACACTAATTAAGTAGCAAGACTTGTTCACTGAATATTCCGCATAATTGTGGGTTATTTGGAGATTATTATTTGCATATTTCTGGATTGCCTAAATATAGAGCTATCTCATTGATCTAAACTTCGAGTGGGAATCTTACATTGAAACATATCTAGGCAGAGGTTAATTATTTAGTTTAAGTTTCAACGGAACTTGGTAATTGTTGGATTCACAAAAACCCTTTTGGTTTGAGATCATGAAATGAATCATGAAATTCTCAAAATTAACTAACTGAGAATTTCCGAAATTAAATGCCTCGCTAAGTCGTAGATTTAAGATTCCTATAAAATTGAATATTTAATAGTTAAGCTTAACTGCAAAGCTGTTACCTATATATTTTTCTGATCGTGAAGCCTTTAAAAATAATACTTACTGAATATTATCAACAATTTTCAACGGGTTTTAATTGTAATATCCATTAATAATACAAAACTTGAATTTTTCAAAAGCTTTAGCTTGAAAATTTGTAATTTTGAATTCAAATCTTAACACCCACGTTACCCAGAAATGTAGGAAAGGATTACTTACGTGTCGCCGACGTCGTTTTGCTGGTAGAACTGTTCCCATGCGTTCATAATGTTGATACTGCTCTGCGGAGCGGAGGAGGGATTCGTGGTGGCGGCGGCGGACTGTGTGGTAGATTGTGGACCCTTGCTGCGGTTAGCCGAAATCTGGGCGGAGTTGCCACTGCCGCCGCCGCTGCTCTGGCCGAGATTGTTCAGCTGCTCGCCGCGACCCGCCAAGTTGCTCTGGACCGTCCATTGCGGTATGCCTGCGTCCGTGCTGTGCTTGAGGCGCATTTGATTGCTGCTTTTGTCCTCCTGGGCGGACTCCTCCTCTACGTCCTCTTCGTCCTCGTCGATAATACCGGAATCGAGGACCACGGACTGCTGCTGCTGCTTCTGTTTCTGGGCCTCCTGGTCCTTGGGCTCCGGCTGCTGCTGCTGCTGCTCTTCCGCTTCGGGGATTATCTCCTCGCTGAAGATTTGCGAGGATTGCGGTCCGGAAATGAAGCCCGAATCGCTCGTTTCGCTTTGCACGGCAAATTCCTTGTGCTTTTGGTTAATGGCGGCGGCCGCCTCTTCTTCTTGCGCTTTGCCGCCAAATGTTGACTTTGCGTTTTTACCGCTACTGTCGGAGGAGGAGGCTGCGTTAGGGGGGCGCTGTTCAACACTGGCAGCGCTGCTGCTGCAGCTACAGTCCTCCTGGCTGCTATCACTTGTTGCTGTTGCTTTTGTTGCTGCTGCTTCCGCTGCTGTTGTTGGGTTCCACATTTTCGTGCTTTTCCGGACTCTCAGTTAGCTGGAAAATTAATATATTTTTTTTTTGCAATTCAGTATGCGTTTGATCTTTGCTTTTAAGCTCGGGTTTAATCGCGGTCTCTCACTCGCTCGTTATCTCTATCTCTCTCTCTCACTCATACACTGTCACACACTCTCTCGCAAGCTCTCACGTAACTGCGCTTTCGTGCCCTGGCCTTATGGCGACCGTGGGTGCGAGTGAAACAAACATATGAACGAACAGCTACAAGTGAAAACGCAATAACAGCATTTAGTAGATTAAAGCAATTTATAAATTATACATGTGTAGCGACATAAAAATAAACGATTCACTGGGGAACTATTTTTGATTTGGCCGATGTTTTTATTACTTATTTTGCCTTTTCCTTGCGCGTGTTTGTTTCACACGCACACAGACCACATACACACACACACACAGAGGGAAATCTTGTATCTCCCCGCACAGCTTCATTTTTTCATTTTCTCTTCGCCTGCTGGTTCTTTGTTTCACATATTTTTATCTTCTATTATTAAGCAATATTTTCTCACTACCTTGCTGGTTAATTGTGTTTCAGAGTTTCGTTTTACACGCGTAAGTTCACTTTGCGATTTGTTTAACTTTTTATTTTGTAATTGGCATAATTAAATATACACCCGTGCGCTCTCGTTTGTTTTTAACAATTGTGGACTTTTTTCGGTATATGGCTTGTATTTATAGCAGTGGTCGGCACGGCCCTATCCCGCGGGATAGGATTTTTCTCAGTCGGCGTCGCTGCCGCTCACGTATAGTATGCACAACAGAGAACAGAAGAATCAGTGAAGACTAATTGTAATTTTGTGTCTAAATTTAGCTTTTTTAGCGTTAAATAGCTAGTTTTTAGGTTATAGCTAATTTTGTTGCCATATAACAATATATTTTAGCTGTTTTTTTTTCTCATATCTAGCCATAGAGTGTTCGATGTTCACTCATACAAATGCAATTGTTGGCATTTGACTGTAGTGGTGCGGACCCCTGATTTATAGGTTCCTTCAAAAGCCAAAGCACAGTCGAGGTAAACTTTCAAAACAAATTATGAGAGGGAGAGAGAGAGAGAGCTGGAGAGCCCCCAACGTAGAGTTGCCGGATCGCTGCCAGAGCGCCAAGGCGAAAGCTCCACAAAAGTTTAAAAAGTACAACAGCAGCAACAAAAGCAACAGCAACAATGAGATTATTTAACTTTACTTGATCGATCGGTGAGTTCTAAGCGATGTGCATCGCTCTGTGGGCAAAATGCGTATGACGACGATACGATGCTGACAAACATCGGGGAAAACACCAGCGCAAAACCAAACGGAAATGATTTCGCTTTGTCGGGGAAGGATAGGATACTCTCTGGGAGATTTCTACCTGGTTTTCCTGGCTCTCGGGTACTTCACGTGCACGAAAAAAAAAAACCTATAACGAATTATATTCTTGGAATTCAAATCAATTCAATTCTCAAAAACCAATACTTACGATTACTTAACATAATACATTTCTTAATTTGCTTATTCATAGTAAAATAACATAACATAATACGTAATAATAGTTAGATTATAAATCCACACGGTGATATAATGTAAAAAATACACATAGTTTAACTAATTTAATTTGGATTTTCTACAATTACTACCCTGAACTGAGAGAGTTTTTCTAATAGTTATCTTTCTTTTCCAGGTAGTGCAAAAGTTGTATTAGCCGAATCGGACGACTGTATCACATACATATGAATGTACATATGTATGTATGTGCACAATACAAAATAATTAAATTCCCTTTAAAAATTGTAATAGTAAACTTATTTAAAATAATTTTGTTCAGCGTAGTCCGAATTTTAGGGCAATTTCTGTGCAATTGGTTTGTCATTTGGGATTTTTCTTTTTTGGGTTTTTATTTTCATATAATCGCTAATGATAAGAGTAAATCCAGCATTTGCAGTTATATTTTCTAAGAAATTTTGAACTCTTTATAAAATAATATAAATTTGAATTTAATATTGGAAAAAACCTAAGCGGTTATACAATTTTAATAAAATTGCGCAGTAAAACATAAACTTAAATATTAATTAATACAAAATGTAAAATTACAGTTTTACAGTTTCAGACTGCCAAGGAAATATATTTGAATGATTCATTGAAAAGATACACGTTTCACTAAAATCATGATGAATTATATTTAATATTTCCTACTATTTTATGTTTATTTTCTGTGCTAGAAATTTGTAACATGTTTTTCGAAATTAAATCTACCGAGTTTATTTACCTTTTTGAAAATCTTCGCCACAACACGTTAAAAACGTAAGTAGTACGTAACAGCTTCTATAAAATGTTCTAGTAACGCAACAAGTTGCGTTAAGTTGGCAGCACCGAACGGATGCCGGTGTAAAAAATAAAGATTTCTGGAATTTGTAACAACTTTAAATGCTGAGAAGGATGAGTAGCAGCTTCAGCGGTCAGAAACTGGCGACAGTTGTCAAGGAGCTGGAGAACTTTGCGCCCGTAAAACTGGCGGAGGCGTGGGACAACGTGGGATTGTTGATTGAGCCCTATCGGGAGAAAATTATCACGAAAATATTGTTAACAAATGACTTAACCGAGCCCGTAATGAGCGAGGCGCTCGATAAGGATGTGGGTCTGATAATAAGCTATCATCCGCCGATATTCCAGCCCCTGAAGAGGATAACGCAGGCTCACTGGAAGGAGCGCGTGGTGACCGCCTGTTTGGCCAACAATATAGCCTTATATTCGCCGCACACGGCGTGGGACAAGGCCTGCGGTGGCGTCAACGATTGGCTCTCGCAAGCGGTGCACATCCTCAACATCCGTCCCCTGGAACCGGAGCCGAATGCTCCCCCAGGCACTGGTTCCGGCCGCTATATAGAGACCAAAATGAACATTAATGACTTGGTGCAATCCCTCCAGAGTCACATCCAGAACAGCGTGCATGTTGCCTTGGCTGTCAACCACCATACCAAGAGTCTCATTCAAACCGTGGGCATTTGTGCTGGTTCCGGTGGATCGCTGCTCAAGGGCATCAAAGCTGATCTCATCATCTCGGGCGAAATGTCGCATCACGAGTTGCTGGAGTTCAATCATAACAACACCACAGTGCTGCTGTGCAATCACAGTAATTCGGAGCGGGGCTTTCTCAAGGAATTCGCACCCAAATTGGGGGAACTCTTGAAGGGAGACTGCGAGATCCTTGTGTCCGAGAATGATAAGGATCCTTTGGTCACCGTGGCAAAGGGATCTTCGCTAATTGATTCGTGCTAGTGTAATGTTTAACAATGCATTTACTGGCATCCTCCGTAAAGATTACAAATAATAATAATAAAACGTATGTTGAACTGCCTTAACCTCTAGACTTGATCCAACTTGAACTTGCCGCCCTTGCTGGCGGCATCGTTGCGATGCAGTTGGTACAGCAGTCGCTGTTCCAGATGCTTTACAGCCGCCACCGTTAGCACCAGAGTGTCGTGCTTCAGCATGGAGTACACGTTGAGGCCAAAGGAAGGCATCAGATTGACATAGCCCAGATTATCGCTGGCCTGCGAAATGTTGGCGGGAAACATGTGATCTCTGGGGAAGCAAGAAACAGGTCAACATCATTCATCATCATTATTTAGGAAAAGGTACTCACTCATCGACAATCAAGACAGAGGGTCCCCAGTTCCTCTCTGCAATAAGATCCTTGAGAAACTGTGCATCCCCCGTGGGTATGTCCACGCCCTCAACGATGTGCAAATCATCCTGGGCCAGCTTGACGCTCAATGTGGAGGTCAGACCGAGAACGCGCTTGTAGAAGGGCAGCATGTAAAAGTGAGTGGTGGGCGAACGAGGGCCATGGACCACGCCGCCGCCCTTGAACAGGGGCGTCCGGATGGAGCCGTGCCGGGCACGGCCCATACCCTTTTGTGGCCAGGGCTTGCGTCCGCCGCCACGCACCTCTGCCCGTGTTTTGGTGTGCGCCATGCTTACATAACGATACTTGCGCTGCCACTCCACATTCTCCTGGATTATGTCCACTCGCGGCTGTGCGGCAAACACGTCCGGGTGCAGTTCGATCAGTCCCACCTTGCGCTCCGCCACCGCGTCCGTGTTCTCAATCCAGGCCTGCCTGGCCGTACTCCGGCTGACCGGCGAGTAGTTGGCGGCGTAATCTTGCGGCAATATAAGCGGAGCGGATTTCGACGCCAGGGGAGCGGCCGCTGATGCAGTCGGGGCGGGTTCGGTGGCCGCATTGCCGTGTTTGCTGCTCCGGGTGAAGGTCCTGGTCACTGGATAGAGCACCTGCCTGGATTTATTCAAAATATTCTTCAACATTTTCCGGCAGCGTGCAATTCAGTGTGACCGCAGCTGGAATCTTAAGGAATACGCCTTCTATTAAAAAAAGGCACTAAAATACACCCTTGATGAAACAATGGTCACACCAATTAGAAAATATTTAAAGTCTTTTTGACTATTTAAACAATTAGAAATTCAGAAAATATTATAGAAATTAAGTTTAAACTCACTTATTTTAAATTCACATTTTTATTCGATTTAAATATTAATTTTGTAGTGTCACTTTAAATAATTATGATTGAGAATTTTCTCAAAATATATATAGACTTTTCGCTAAAATTCTCAATCATAGTTATTGCACAATTTTATAAAATCCATTTGAACTGGCACATGGCCTGTAGGCGTCCTCCGGATCTTCGAATTCTTGGCGGGAAAAAGTGCTCAAAGAAGCCGACTCCCTCTCTCCTGGATTCTGGGGATTACTATGGCAATATACGATTTTAGGAACTTCGGCACAACTGCAGCTCTCTGGGCTGAATCGGAAACTGGAGTCGTATAGGACTTTAACCTCTTGATCACCCTGCTCTTCCTGGGCACATGAAGAGGTGAAAGGAGGAGCTCCCGAGTTGAATTTACAGCTTGCATGATCTTCTCTTGGTTGGTCCTCAGCGCATGGACATTTATCAACTGGTCTTACTTGCTCCTTTTGCCGATTTGTACAAACAATTCTGAGGGGAGGCCGTAGCTCATCGTCTCGTTCCTTTTGAGTCTTCGATTTTCTAGAGCAAGTAAAGAATTCCACGCATTTTGAGGGCTTCTTAGTTTTTTCCTCCTTTCTTATTTTGTCTTTTCTTTGGGGAATCTCTTTTTCTTTTTGTAATTTTTCTTCCCTTTGGGGAATCGCTTTTTCCTTTTTTACTTTTTCCGTTTTTTCCCTGGGACTTCGCTCTCTGCACTGGAAACCTGTAAGCCACGATGGCTTTTCTTCAGTTTCGCTTCTAGACTTTTTTACTTTTTCTTCTTTTAGGGGAATCTCTTTTTCCTTTTTTTCCCTGGGACTTCGCTCTCTGCACTGGAAACCTGTAAGCCACGATGGCTTTTCTTCAGTTTCCGTTTTAGGCTTGCTTACTTTTTCTTCTTTTAGGGGAATCTCTTTTTCCTTTTTTTCCCTGGGACTTCGCTCTCTGCACTGCAAACCTTTAAACCACGATGGCTTTTCTTCAGTTTCCCTTTTAGGCTTTTGGCTTTTAATGGAGGTGTTGGAGTAATTCGTCTCCTTTTCTTGGGGAGGACGTTTTTCTTTCTTCTTAAAACAGAGAAGTCCACTTGATTTCGATGGAGTTTTTTCACTCTGTTTGCGTTTTTCCTGTACCTTTTTGGGGTTTTCCCGCTTAAATTGAGGTCTTTCCCGTTGAGATTGAGTTCTTTCCCTAGTCTTACATGAAAACAATCCACTCGATTTGGAAGGGGATTTCTCTTTATGCTTGGATTCTGGATTCTCTTTAATCTTGGTTTCTTTTTGAGGTTGAGTCACCTTTTGCTTTCGGTCGGGTTTCTCTCTCGGGGGTTTCATGCAACAACTGAAGATTGAAGATTTGGATTTGGAATTACGCTCTTCGTGCTTATAGGATTCTTCAGCTTGGCAACTGCATAGGCTTTTCCCGACATCTTCTTCAGAGGTTTCTTCTTCCACAGTTTCTTCGGGATTGCTGCTACTGTAATCCGTTGAAGGAGTCTGATTTTTGAGAGGGGAAACTTTGGCACATTTCTGAGCAATAGATTTTTCTGACTTGCGATATTCAAAATTTTTCAAAATATGCCTGTCGTAGCTGTTAAGAGGTGAAACCGTCTTTATATAGGGATTATGTCTGCTTCTAACACAAATTGGCGGCGGCATTTCGGGCCTAAGACATAAATTACACTCTCCAACTTTGGGCTTTCTTCCATTTTCGATTTCATATGGCTTGCAATTTACTGCTCTCCGCAATCGACTTTTTTTAACGTGTCGATGATATTTTATTTGGCGGCAGATCCTCGTCTCGATCGGATCGTTATCAAATCTCCCTGATTTTCCACTGCTTTGACGACTTATGTTATTATCCACATCAAAGAGGACTCGAGTTCGACCAGGACAAGAATCAGTAGCGTCTTCGTTGCAACCATGATCTTGATTGGATTTGTTGGTTTTTCGATCGGGACAATTGGGATTCTCACAGAGTTCAAATCTGGATACTTTTTCATATCGGTGCTCTATGTTCTTTGATAATTTATCGGGGCATTGCGGATTCTCGCACAACATTTTTTTATTGTTAAATTCCTTATCCGTTGTCTTCCTGTCCTTTTGCAGTAAGTGCCCCTCCCAGTGGTTCCTTTTTCGATCGGGACACTTACAAAGTTCCACTCTGCGTTGTTTGGTTTCAGATCGATGCCCTACATCCTTTGATACTTTATCGTGGCATTCCGGACTCTCTCTAATGTTATTTTGATTAGAATTCCCATAATTTTTGTGGTTACATTTATGATCCGTTGGTGTTCTGTTATTTTGCAATGGTAGATTCCTTTTCTCAACGGTTTTCTTATTCGGACAATTAGGATTCTCGCAGAATGCGCAATCAAACACTTTATAGACTGTTTGTTCTGTATTATTCCTTCTAATTTTGTCGGGAACCTGTTTTTTGCTAACGTTGTTTTTATTAGAAACGTTGTTTTTATTAGAAAAGAAAACCTTAACTGGATGTTGTGCTTTATTCGACGCAGTATTTACTCTAGCTGGATTACAACAGCCTTCCGTATCAGATTCTTTTTTAGTTCTTGTGACCTTATCTGCTTTTTTTGGCTGAGGCCGATTTTTACTTATTTTATTAGCTTTGGGGCTACATTGTCTTTTAGAAGACGCAGTCCTTTTTGGAGAGCTACTGCGTCGTCTCTGATGAGTCTGCTTATATTTCTGTGCTCCTGAATCCTTTGAACATGTTCTTTTTCTTGAACGTTCGGTATTTTGTGGACCGTTAAAAAGTGATTTAGTGCATCTATTTGCTGGATCTTTAGAATGCATTCCACTTCTTGAATTATCGGCATTATGTGGACATTCGCCAAGTGGTTTAGCGCTTCTAATAAAGGGATAAGCCTCCCTTTCCCCAAATGAAGGTTCAGGATTGCAACATTTAAAACCATTTTCAGATTGAATGGATGCAGCTCTATTTAATAGGGGATATTCCTCAGTTTTCAATCTCTCGTTAGAGTAATCGTTATATTCTGGGAAAGTAACTCCACCTCGATTGATTGGAGGAGCTTCATCTGCTTTATACATAGATTGACAATGAAAGGTTTCAGCTCTATTTAATCTGGGATAATCTTCAGTTTCTTTATAAATTCCTCCAAGTTTCTCGTTAGAGTAATCGTTATATTCTTGGAAGGTAACTCCACCTCGATTGATTGGAAGGGGCTTATCTGCTTTATGACATGGAGCATACTCTGCTGCCTTGGGGGCCTGATTTCCACCTCGATTGATTGGAGGAACTTCATCTGCACTGTACATACATGGAGATTGATAGGATTCAGTTCTATTTAATCGGGGAAATTCTTCTGTTTCTTTATAATTTCTTTCAAATCTCTCGTTGGAGTAATCGTTATATTCTGGGAAAGTAACTCCACCTTGATTGATTGGAGGAGCTTCATCTGCTTTATACATACATTGAGATGGGTCATACTCTGCTGCCTGGGGAGCCTGATTTCCGAATTGTTTTGTATCATTTAAATAGTTTCCATATCGGGGTTCTGTCATTCCCGAACAAACATTAGATTGGGGATTATTTTCATACCATTTTGTGTTGGGAAAACTATTATGTTCTTGGGGATCGTTTGCCATTCTGTTGTTTTGAAAATATACTAAATTAGTTTGTTCAGTATATCGATTTCCTTTATGTACATCCCTCGGGTAATCTTGTTCCGTTGTCGCATAGTCTCCTGCTTGTCCAGGATCTGGGGCACTCCTATATGGTATTTCTACACTTTCTGGACTGTTTCCATTGCAACATTTATAAACTGGAGGAGGAGCATTTCGGTCTTGATAACTATCGGTTGGACTTTGTAAATTATTCGGATTTATACCATTATTATGACCACAATTTCCATTTGTATAAGGATTATTAGTTTGATATTCCCTTTGTGATATTTCAGGATCCATGCCATTATTAAAATAAGGCATTGGAAAATTATGCTGTTGGTATGAATCAGGAAATTCTGATGGGTAAGGCGGTCTTAACCTTGGTTCAGGAGCTGAATTTCTATTTTGACCACAGTTTTCCCTTGAATCGACATTTGCAATTGTTTGTTTATTCATTTTTGGATCACAACAGCTTCTGTTACTCCTGCCACTCTCATATCCTTTGGCCTTATTAATTTCCTTTTCCAAACCAGCCACGGTTTTTTGCAGAATATCCAGTATCTTAATCACATCACACTTGTCCTCTCTTTGATCACTACTATCGGATCTCTGGCCATTGCAGGCGTCGTAAGATTGATTTCCTTGGGAGGTATTACATGCTGTTCTGTTTCTCCTTCGATTACGAGAACGATTTCGATTTCGGTTGCGACTTGACTTTTGTGATTTTTCTGGATTGCCATTCGCCTTTTCGTGGTTACACGGAGGCCTGGGGAAGGTACTGCCATAAGGGGTGTCTTCCGCTTCCTGATTCGATCGGTTTTCATTCAGTTCTAAAGAATTGATTTTCACCAATTTATATTGCATTTGATCAGATTGAAGTACGTAAGAATTGGTTTGTACTAGATGTAGAGGCTTAGGTTTTGATTGCTGCTCTGATCTGGATTGTACTTGGTTTGAGGCGTTTTCCCCAAATGATGAAAATTGAGAATTCATATTCATTCCGCAGGATCTACCTTCATTGAACTTTACCTCATTAGATTGTGGCATTCTTGATATATCTTTAGGTTGCATTTGACTATATCTATTTGTTTCTTGGAGTCCTTGATCCGTTTTGTGCAAACAGCTGCCTCCACTTAGTTCAGTTCTTGGTGCCATTAGAAATTCCGATGTCTGAGTAACTGCCTCAGTGCATTTTCTATTTGCAATGGCATGACTTGGTTGCCATTCGTTTTCCACATCCGAGGGTCCTCGGGTGTTTCCTCTTGTCCAGTTTCCGGTTCCACAACAACCCCGACTACCTCCCATTCGATCAGAAGGTCCTGAGGCTCTTGATCTGGGGGGGTAGTTGGTGGGATCTCTATGGGTTCCAGCTGTACTATAAATAAGAGGAATTAGTCTAGATCTTGATCTTGATAAGGTCTAAAGCAATATTACCTATTCCGAGACTCGATTTGTAACCATTTGGGTGGCCTTCGTGACTTCTTTGGTTTTGGTTCATATCTGCTCCACATCCTCCATGTTGAAGCTGTTGATTTGGATGGCTAGACCCACAACAAACCTCATCTGGTAATCTCTGGTCGGGATAGTTTTCATTCCTGGGCAATAATCGTTCATAGGAAGGATCCGCTTCAGCTGAATACTCATTGGACTTGGTTTGAAAAATTCTGGCAGAATCTGATCCATTCTTAATGGTGTTGCTTTGATATATACAAGTACTTTTATCATTAATATCATTTTCATCTTCATAGTTACTGAGGAATTGATCGGAATTTCTTGACGACATACTTGCTTCTCGTGTTCTTGATGATAAACCTTCTTCTCGATTTCTTCTGCAACTCCCAAAATCTTCCACTCTATCTTCCTCCCTTGGATATCCTTGTCTATTTGCCTTTGAAGAACTCTTGCAGCCATGGCTTCCTTGAAATGAATCACTCATCCTCGAGGTCCTGTCGCTGCCTCTTCTCATAGTATTTGAACAACCTTTGCCTGAGGAGGTTCGGCTAGTTTTGGACCTTCTTGCCTGACATTCACTGGAGTTATAATTCGATAGACAGATGTTAAGACAGGTGTTCTCTTGATCAGCCGCATCGAAGTACTCTTGCATTTCCGTATTGCTGGGCATTTTCAGGCTCCACTTGTTCCCATTCAAGGATGGTGGCCTGCTGACCTTCTCTATTTTGTTGTAGAAGGAATCAGAGCATCGACTTGGGGTATTGGGTTTGTAGTCCGATGCCGTCTCTATATCCGTTTCGGAGGGACTGTACCCGCCATAGTTTTTAAATTTGACTCCAGGATTATTTACTTTACATGTGGAGGAAGGATTTGAGTTATCACTGTTCGATTTTGACGATTTTCTATCGGGACAAACATCTTCGCCGCTGTAGACTCGGTTTCTCAGCCTGTCTTTGCTGCTCCTTTTTCTGCGGTTAGTTTTACCTTCTACCTGGCTTCTACTTCGGCTTTCCTGGATGCTCTGAGTCTGGGTCTGGGCCACAGAAACAGCTTTGATTTTCCTGTTCCTTCGACGAGCTCTCTTAACAAAAGTGCACTGACACGAGTTATCCGACTTGAGGGGCGTGCTGAGCTTGTGATCGTAGGGCGTTCGACTGAGGCAGGAGCAATGGATGATCTCGTCCAGAGATCCCAGGGAGTCGACGCCCTTAGCTTCCGCCTTTTCAGCCAGCGGCCAGCTGGAAGGGTAAGGAGAGGAGCTGTTTCGAGATCTGGCACTGCCCCCGGAACGTTCATTGGGCTTCAGACTATGTCCCGATCGATTTGTATTGTCCTCTGGAAGGATAATTTTAAATGACATCGAATTTGGTTAGATTCCGTGTCAGACAACGCACCACTTAGCTTCAGTTTCCTCCAGGATCGTGAGTCCTTCCTTAGAGCCTCACAGCCCGGCAGCTTGCCGGCCGATTTCCTATCCCCCGAAACCCTATAGGTACTGGCTGCCAGATCCCTCTGCCACTTCCTCTCCCGCGACAGCTCCAGATCCCTGGCCAGCGATGGCAGCACCACGATACCGGCTCTATCCCTGTCCATTCCAGCAGGTATTTGTGCGACATCCTGGCTCCTGCTAACGCTTTTGCTGAGGCAGGCTCGTCGCAGGAGGATTTGCTGGGCGGTGCGACGCCTTCTGGTGAGGCCAGTCATCATCTCAAAGGAGTGGGAATACAGAAGCGGCAGCTCAGAGGCTTAGTAGAAACATTGTGGGTTAAATCTGATGACAGTTTAGGAAAAGCAAATACGAGAAAGATGGGGTTAGGTTTTGGTTTATTGCAAGATTTATTTGAGGGAGTGTGGGGACTCCAGAGAGATTGGGTTGGGTCAGGCATTTAAGATTTAAGATATCCGAGCTAGTGACTTGAATCAGTGAGATCAGCTAGGGGGTGTACCAATGTAAATCTCCATTGATTACTTTCTGAAATTGATACGAATCCTATCAAACTGTCAGATAAGATCAGAAAACCCTCTGGGACATCCAAAAGTCTTCTGAAGTCAGCTGACAAGTTATCTGGGATCTGTACGAACTCCCTGTGGGTTGCACAAGGGTATAATCAATGATCTAAAGGGAAGTGATGTCAATCTTGGTAAATGCCTTCCAAAACCATCATGGATCCAAACATCTCTTATCCCTTTAAGCATCTAAAGATGTTCCTTCTTAAAGGTCTCCGAATTTCTTTAGCTTTTAACACCCTCCTCCGCAGCAATAGTCACAGTTGTAGCAGCTCTTTGCCACCGGAGCACAGCAGCATCGATTACGGCAAGGATTGCAGCAAGGACTGCAGCCATACTCCAAACATCTGGGCTTTGGATTCAGGACAAACGGAGGATTGGCAAACCGATCGTAGAAAACTTTGGGAGCCCATTTCTTGCGGCGTCGACGTCGCTTCTTCTTCAGGTAGCACATGCAATCGGCATTCGGGATGAGATTGCGCAAAGTTCGCTCCAAATTGGTGAGATTGCACTCGCAGGCGTACTGATCTGGTAACGTGGGTTCATCAACACAGGTGCATTTGCCTTGGGGGTTACAGGTGCACTCCTCGTCCTCGTCGTTGTCCATATTCCCCGATTGTGACTCCAAATCCGGAGCGGGAGCACAAGCACACTTGCAACAGCGACAGCAGTCAGGTTTCCCAACTGAGATGCAAATGGGGACCTGGGGATAAGGTGGAATTTCTAGCAACATACAACTTCAAGGATTCAACCCCCTGACCTGTATGCACTTGAATGTCTTGTTCTTGTCATCGGTCACTACCACCTCCTGCAAAGCCTCCTCTATGGATCGCTCCTCCAAGTTTAAGTTTACCGATGACTCTGCATTTAAACTGAAATCCGAATTTTCTGATCCCTCGCATCGGCAATTTCTGGGACGTCGTTGATTATTGCGCTTTGGGTAACTCTCCATACTCGAGCAACTACAAGGCCTAGGATTTCCGCTGCCTTCCAAGCGACCATTGCCGTCTCTGTTTCCACTCGCTTGGGGTCGATCCTCGTTGACATCGAGCCTATCTACGGGACTTTCCGTACTAGACTTACTCTTCCCGGGACATCGGCAGCCGCGTTGATTGCCCGGAGAACGACGATTTATTGGTGGTTCGGCGTAATTATTATTCGGATATCTGATGGGGTTGGGAAATTAATTTTGGCACCTATATTCAAAAAAAGAACAGAAAAACTCTACCCCCTAGGCTGTCGCCTCCAGTCCTCTGGGTACCTAGAATCATTTCGATAGGGTCGATAGCCATCGCTGTGATATTGGAAGCCAGGTTAGGTTAAGATTACTTAAAAATGTTAATTAACTTACTTTCGAAAACGGTCTCCAGGCGGTGGATAATTATATCTGTATAATTAAAGATATTCTCTCAAAAATAAAACAAAACAAAATATAAACACCAATCTTACCCATTGGGCGTGCCGACTGGTCCTGGTGAGCGTCTGGGTACCGGACCTGAATATCCATATCCTCTTGAGGCTTGACCCGGATATCCCGGTCCTGGGCCTGGATATCCCTGTCTTGAAGACGGATATCCCGGTGCGGAACCTGAATATCCCGGTCCCGAACCTGGATACCCCCGACCTGTGCCTGGATATTCCCGACCTGGCCCTGGATAGCCCGGTCCTGAGCCTGGATAGCCTCTTCCCGGAAACGATGGTGGCTCCGGCTTGCTAAAAATCTTAAAATGTTTAAGGAGATCCATAAAGGGATGCAAATATATCTTCACTAACTTGACTACAATCAGCAGAATGGTGGGTTGAGGAGCAGCAGCAGCAGCAAGAGGAGGAGCAGAACCCTCTCGGTGTGTGCTATTCCCTGAAGGAGTATTGCCTCCAGATCGAGTTGGGGTATGCTGTACCGGGGTACCGGACTCTTGCTGACCAACCTGAGTTTTACTATTCTGGGCTTCTCCATCCGTAATGGTGTACACACTGTCCCAGGATTGACGCGTCCGGGTGGACATGCGCCGACTGTTGGCTGCTTCTCGATCGGCCATGCTCATTCCCATGAGGTCCGACCAAGGAACGATATCGTCAGGCCGGAGCACACAGTTCTTGCAGCGACAAGTCGGCTTCTCTGGCTTTGGAGGCGGCGGTTCACAGTACATAATGGCATCCGGGTGCCATTACCTCCAGCAGTGAGTCAAACCCAAGCTCTCATTTAAGAATTTCGAATAAAATAATTTAAATGTGTTCCCTTTTGATGGGAAAGGCTAATATTACTAATTTCGAAAAGAACGTGTTTCCTTGGACCTCAAGGAACTGTTAGAGTATTTCTGATTACACCTTAGTTCACTCCTCATTGAATTCCTGCCAATGGTTACCCTTTCAGGGAGGATCTCCGTTGGCTGCACTTCCTCGAACTTAACCTTATGGGTACCTTTGGATTTCCTCTTATGATTACTGCCTTTAAGTTTCTGCCTTTGTTTTAGGGAGGACCTCTTATATATCCTAATAATTTTCACAGGCTCCCTGTTAGTTAATTCACTTAGTTCCGTGGTGCTGACTGCCTTATCCGTGGTGACTATAATATTCACAGAGCTATTATCACTTCCGATATCCTGATCAGTTTGGATTTGTTGGTTCCTCGTGTTCAGCAATGTTTGCTTCTCCATTTCCTTAAAGTACGCCTGCTCCAATTCTAATTCAGCTAATTTGTTGCTCGCCCCTCGATACCACTCATCCTCTTCCACGTGCTCCTCCTCAGCCTCTACCTGGAGATTCTCCTCTTCCTCCTCTTCAATGTAGGAGTACCTTAGATTTCCCCCGGCATGACGGTAATCGCAACAGGAACTGTAGCTAGAAGTTTGCGGAGAGGCGCCACCTAGGTAAATGGATTTACTCGGCAGATGAAAGAACTTCTCTGGAACTCCGTCCATCTCGTCCTCGGTTGGTGGTGGGGCCTTGAGAAAGGTTGGCGGAAACTGGTCAGTTATTCTCATGGGAGATGGAATCTCCGAAGCTTCTGGAGGTTTATTTTGCACATGACGAAAGTGTTCCTGACTTTTGACTACACCGCAACATCCCCGGCAACATTCCATGGGACACCACATGGTGGTGCCAGTGTCCTTCATTGGTGGACTCAAGGATTTCGAAGGAGCTAGGAACAAAATATTTAGTTGAAAGTTTTTAATTTCTTCCAAGTCTTACTAACCACTACTCTCTCTTGAATTCGAGGCCTCCAATATCCTTGGCAGTACCTCCAGATCATCGGTGCTACAACCCCGACTCTGTAGACGTACATAGGTAATGCTCTTCGAAGGACGCTTCCGCTTCCTCTCCTTTAGCCAGGGCAAGCGGTCAAAGTGGGTTTTACTTTGAAGGCTGGATTCGGAATCAAAAGGGGATGAATAATTCGAAGGATACATTGGTGGTGGATTGGGATACATTGCTGGTAATATCAAAGGTTGCACAGGTAGCTGCAGCACTTGTACCGGTGGTACCATAGGGGGAGGTCTCACTTGGTGCATCTGCATCTGTTCCTGCCTTTTGGAGTGAGCTGACATATAGTTATTCAACCTGGCAATAGTATCACACATTAGATCGGTTAGTACAGAGAGCTGGTTGTTCTGTGGGTTCTGGTGCTCTGGATGTCCACAAGGACTCGGTTCCACATTGTTCTCCAACTTCTTCGCGCTTTCCTCTTCCAAATAGCCCTCTAAACCCACTAAAATATTCTTAAGTTCACCGATAGCCTTCTGACCTGAATTATTGCAACAACACTTTTGGACGGTTTCCTCTTCTGGTGGAATCAATCCATCAACCGGATCACACTCGTATATCTCACCAGCATTTAGACGGTTTAGTGGATCAACAAAGTTTCCATAGCTATAAAAAGATTCATTTGGACACCAATCATAGCCCCAAGGATTACCCTCATAAACTGGTGGATAGGTCATAAAGTATGGATGGAGCAACTCCCTTCTCCGTCTCCTTCGTGATCTTAGTGGCCCAGCACCATTGGTCTCGATATTAACACAGACGCGTCGGGTCCTTCTTGTCGTGGTCGTTCTCGTTGTTGGGAAGGCGGCTGCCAGGGGCTCCAACCTCGATTGGGATCTTCTGCGACGCTCCAGCATGGTCAAAAGTTTCGATTTAAAGATTTTCTTTGATATGAAAATAAAATTTTGACAGTTGACCCAAAAGGTGAAGGTAATTTTATTTAATGGAGATAGAGAGAAAATAAGACTCTTGCTTTTGGGAATTTATGTATTCTATCTATTTCTCGCTCCCCCTTTCGTGCTTTGCTTGCAATGTACAAGCTAAACAGCAACAACAGTGTACGATAAATTAATTGTTATTAAAACTTCAATAGTAATCAATTAAACGCACATTTTCAATTTGTATTTCATTTGTCTTCTTAAGCTTTTGGAAAGTGTATGCGGTTATGTTTAATAATGAGTCAAATGGATCAAAAATTATAAATAAAAGTAGATGAATGCGAACGAGTTACAGGATGGTATTGATAATAGCGGCGCTTTGGAAAGATATCTCCTCTTCACTTCGGATCCATTAGCTTGTGGCGCACTCCAAAACGGGCATTGGTGTGCGGAGTCTCACCGGGAATCTGGCTGCGGAAATGTTCCCACTCTTTCTGATAATACTGGAAAAGGGCGACAGGATCGCAGTGCTTGGCCTTGCCACGGCGTCGATCTGCAAAGAGGAGAAAGGGATTAAATACATCCTGTAAGCTGGTTTTGATTGAAACTAACCTCCACGACTGGCACTGCGCGGCTGCGACTTACTGCGCCGACGACGCTGCATCCTGGCACGGTTCACATTCGGATCCGATTCCCCGCCGCTGGACAACGGTGGCTCCTTGCCCTGGCGGGTCTGGCTGCGACTGCGACGCTTGCCGGGGGCCAGAGACTCCTTAACCCCATTTGGAGGTACAGATGCTTCCATCAGGAGTTTCTCTTTAAAGATCCGAGCCAAGTCCGGAATGCTCGCGCCGCCACCTTCACGCTGGTTATCCTGGTCAGTCTTGGACTCCTTCTCCTTCTGCTGGGGACAGGCACACGACGACGATGATGGAGGGGCCGCATTCTCCTTGTCCTTGTCTCCAGTTAATTTGGCACGCGAGCTGACGGTGCCGCGTTGATGCAAGCTCCTGCTGCTGGAATGGTTCGTCCTTGCGTTCTCCGCCAGACGCTCCTCATGCTTGATGAGTTTGCGCAAGTCTAGATCGGGGATGGAAATGGATATAACCAGTGGCAATTAGCAGGGAAATGAGGATGTCAGGTGTGTGGGATGAGTAATGGGAATGAACTGAATGCATTGGGTATTATTAAGACTAAAAGGTAGCAAGCGAAACAGGAAGTGGGCTGGAAAATAAGTCACAAATGCTAAAATTCCATTTAAAATTATTAAATGATAATATTTACTATATCATTGTTAATTCTTTGAAATTCTTCTGAAATCCCATTTAAAAACCGGGATTACAAAAATCTCGATGCTTTTGAAATCCCTTTTAAAAATGTGTCTAAAAGTATGCCATAAATTATTTTCGTTGCAAATATTGCAGCATACTTTTAAGCATTAATACTGTGGATTTCAAAATATATATTTAAAAATATAAATAAATATTTTTAAAATGGTGACTAAAGTGTAAGGTCACAACATTAAATTTTAAATATGAAACCTAATGAGAAAACAGTCGAATTTAAAAATTCTTAACTTCAACCCTTTCATGCACTGCCTTCAATAAATCAAGACTTTTATGTTTATTTTTAATAGAATATTTAATTTAATTTACTCTTTGTTTTAATATTTTTTTACAATTGCTTTTGGTTTTCTTTTTAATTTTAATTTATCTTTGTTACATATTATAGTTTACTTTTTTTGCCTTTCTTTTCTTTGCTTGAGCGTTGACTTGATAATTAGTACATGGCTAGAAAATAAAAAACAGTTGAATAGTGTAATTTCCACATTTAAAACAGAAAACGTTAAATTGAAAACTTGACTACTTAATAGCTAGAAAATGAGAGAGAGATTTTGGAATAGTCCGAATTGTGTTTGATGAGAATGGGATCTCTTGGGGATATAGGGAATTTGAGCTAAACTAAGATTAAACTAAGGCTTATGTACGTATTTCTTGTGTGTAGTTGTTGTGTGCATTTTTTTAAGTTAGCTACATTTAGTTGATGAATGAGATGGGATTTCGATCTTCTCATTTTCATTTTCGAGTTAAATATGGATTAATTGGATTTTTTATTTAAAAAAAAAAACATAAAAACAAAGTCTTGGCAATACTTCTCAGGTGCGTGTTAAAAAAATAAAACGGAAACCATCTTCCGAACGTGATTATTTTGTCGAACTCGACTTTTTGGATGGTAAACTAAAGCATTTTGCTTTTAAAATTATTGGCAGTGGTTTATAGTCACAAGAAAATGATCTTAGCTCCAATTACATCATATTTAACCCGAAAATGAAATCGTGTTCTTTTTCAGATTTTTTGGAGGGAATTTGTGGCCTAAAAATACCTAAAAACTGAAACATATATATTCCTCAATGTCTCTCTGTACACACACTAAAAGCTAATGTGATTGGGGTGCTGAATGATGAGTTTCTTGATCTCAGGATGATACAGGTGATGATGATACAGGTGGGCGCTCAGCGGCGGTATCGGAAACGTCGGAACGGCGCCCTCAGCCGCCGGCAGGTGACACGCACCTCCTTCTTGAGGAACTGCGAGATGGCCAGAGACTTGACAGCAGCCGTGGCAGCTTCAGCCGCACAGCTACTCGCCGCCTTCCCATTATTCGGTGGCGCATACTTGGAGATGTCGAACTTCCTCTTCGGCGTCGTCGTTTGGTGAGGACACTGCTGCTCATGAGAATCCCCCGCCTGCGTGTTGCTCAAATCCAGATCCGTATCCAGACCATCCGACGAGACGGTGAAGATGTCCGAATTGTCTCCCAACTTTTCGCTGGGTGAAATGCAGCTGCCAAGGCTTCCATTCAGCTGAGGCGTTCTTCTCTGCTGCTGTTGGACTTGCTGCCCGGTACTTGGCGTCGAGGTTGCCTGTAGCCTTTGACCATTGTGCAGGGTAAGCAGGAGCTTCTTGCCGGGCGTCGAGTGCTCCTCGGGAGGCGTCGATACGGATATAGATGGTATTCGTGTCCGTTTTTCTGGCGATGGTTCCTCCTTCTTCTTTATTCCCACCTGAGGCTCATCGTAGGCGTCTTCGAAGACATCATCCTCCTCCTCCTCCTCCTCGTCGTCGTCCTCCTCTTCCTCCTCCTCGACATCCGCATCGGTGGCCTCGATTTCCGCCTCATCATCCTGCTGCTGATCCACCGAATCCGCCATGGTCTCATCTTCCTCCGGCAAACTTTCGTTGTCATCGGCATCCGGCGGTTCGGCCAGCTCATCGATATCGGTGGCTGGCGGAGTCATCACGACATCTTGGCGGGGATTCTGTTTATCGCCGGCTGGAGATTCACCTTCATCCTGTCCGCCGCCTTCGGGATTGCCACCACCTTCGTCGTCTTCGTCCTCCTTGCTCAGCAGCTTTTCCCTCGACGCTGAAGTGGTAGTGGTTGTGGTGGTGGTGGTCTGCTCTTCCTCCGTTTCCATCGGCTCTTGCTTAATGGGATGGAACTCGGCAAGACCCATTTTCAGGAAATTAATTCTCTCATTTGGCAGGGAACGACCCAACAATCCTCCGCCATTGCGTCGCCTTTGAGATTTCGGCCAGCCAGTTCGATTCGACTTTAGGTTCTTCCTCTTCCTATAGTAGGTGGCATACAGATTCTGGCTGCTCATCCGTCGGCTCGAGCCTGTTTGGAGGTTTCCTCGGGCCAAGTCCTCGTCATCGTCACCACTGCCAGCGCTGCCCAGGAGCAGATCGTACAGATCAAACTCGCTGGTGAAGCAGCAATCCGTCGGGGGTGGCGTTAGCCTCTGGTCTCTCCTCCCCTCAGTCACCGGCTCTGGCTCCACGTCCAGGTCGTACTCCCTGCCAGCCAGCTCCAGATACTTGTCCAGCTGCCAGGCAGCGAAGCCAGGATTGGTATACTGCATGGCTTTGTCCAGGGCCTTGATAGCGCACGGTTCCATGTCGTATTCGAGCAATCCCTTTTTGCTTGGCAGCTTGCGAACACCTCGAAAGACGCCTCCCATTCCGGGTGGTTGTTGCGCTAGAGGACGTACTGTTCCAGCTGCTGGCGGATTTGCAGCTCCTCTTCTCTTACCCTTTCCCTTGCCCAACAGCAGACTGACTGCCGACGAGGACTCCCGTTGGCTTGTGGAAAATTCCAAACGGCGGGAGTAGCTCGGAGCCAGCGTCTGGGTGACAGCAGCAGGTGTCAGGCGACGACTCCGCGCGGGCGAAGAAGTTCCTGTGGGCGTGGGATTCGGCGCAGGAGCAGGCGCTGGCGGGGAATGATCGTATTTGTTCTGGCCTCGCCTCATTCTCTTGACAGTCTCACTTATCTCGGTGGCAAAGCGTAGCTCCTCGACGGGTGTGGCAGCTTGGGAACGGGTCGTCCGAGGTGATGACGGGGCTGCCACGGTTTCCTGTTTCAGCGGGGTTTTCAGCTTCGGAGCAGCAGCAGTAGTAGCAGCAGCAACCACTACTGGAGGCGGTGGCTCCTCCGCCTCCGAGTTCGTTTTGCTCTGTGAATCCTGTCGCTGGCGGATAATGCAACTGACCAGGGCCAGAGTTGAAGCATGTTCTCGTGGCGATTTCCTGGGAGGCAACTCAGTAATCCTGGATATCTGCTTATTCCGGCAAGTGATGCCACTCCTCTGGCTGTTGCTGCAACTGGAACTTGAGGTGCTTCTCACGCGCTCGATCAGCTGCACTCGGTCACCCAGAGATCCCGCCGAGGCAAACTCCCTTTCCAGGAGCTCCGGTGTGCTGGCCTTGCTATCACATTTGGCGGCTATGGCCGTGGCGGCGAGGGCATTTCCCTCTAGCTGCTGCTGCTGCTGCAGCTGCTCCTGTTCCTGCTGGTAGCGCTGCAGGAGATGCAGCTTCTTATGCTTGTACATTGAGGACGAAGAGGAGGATTGAGCGGCCTCCTCCTCCCTTTTAATTTCCTTCTTCGCCACAGCTGGCTTTATCGTTACATCCTCCTGGCGCTGCGCCTTCTGTTCCGCCTCCTCCTCCTCCTTTTGCTCGCCGCGGCACAAGGCACAACTGTGAGCTGGCAATGTTCTGGCCATGGGTATGGGACCCATTTCGTACGGCAGCTTCCTATATCGCGTGCTGCCATAGTAGGTGTAATAGTGCTCCTCGCCCGCATCCTGCCGCAGGAATACCTGATTCCAGAGCTCTGAGCTGGGCAGCGACTCGAAGGTGTATTGCATTTGCTGCAATCTCTCGCTCTTACTGCAATCGAACACCAAATCCACGGACTGTGGCACCGTCTTCAGCTGTTTGCTCTTGCTGCTTTTCGCCGGACTCGTGGGTTTCTGGCTCTTGCCGCGGCTCCTTCTCGTCGGCGAGGATTTCGAGAGTTTGGCTTCGATTAGCTCCGTTTCGCCGGCACTACGATTAATGGTTAAGCGGGATAGTCGTCGGGCTGCTCTCTGCTCTCGTGTATCCGTGGATTTGCGAGTGCTGCTGCTGCTGCTGGCGGCGGCGGCTTTGGTAGTTCTACTCCGATTGCTAGCTATGTAGTCCTCGTCACTGCCCGAGGACAAGCTGCTATCCAGCTCCAGTTCCATCTCCTCCTCGGTATCAACATTCTCCTCTAATAGGTGTTCTTCCAGTTCTTGCAACTCCTCCTCATCCTCATCCTCTTCCGGTATGATGATTTCCTTCTTTATTTTGATCTTAGGCTTTACTGATTCCCCCATCCGATCCTCCAGATTTGTGGTAATACGCCGGCCTCCGGCTGCTGTCTGCCTCAGCTGCTGCTGCTGACGACTGCTGGCGGTGGCCGCCGTCACAATGGCCGTAGCTGTGCGACTGCTTTTCCTGGTGGCCGTCACCACCACTTGCGTCTGCTTAAGCTTATTCTTTAGTTTCGGCTGTGACTGCGGTTGTGGCTCTTGCTCTTCTGGCTGGATGGGGGCGCTCGGAAAGCGCTGCTGCTGGTTATTGTTGTTGTTGCTATTGCTGCTGCTGCTTCCAGTGGACAATTGGCGCTGGAGTAGCTCCTCACCCGCTGCTGCTGCTGCTGCTCCGGCAATCTTTCTCCTCCTGCCCACGGCCTGAGCGCGCTTGCGAAGCATCGTGGCTGGTAGTAATCCCGAAGATTCCTTAGTCTCCGCTTCGCTCGTGCTCGTGTCCAGGCTGGCGGATGAGATGCTATAGCGGCCCCGCACATCCGAGGTGGTTTGACGATCAACATCCGTGGGCAGTTCACTGCTGCTCCTCGTCGTTGTTGTCGTCACCGCAGTCCTGGGGAACATGAAGTTCTCCGCCTCGCCATTGAGTCGCTGCAACTCGGTTTGGCGTATCTTTTGGAACTTTACAATTAGTGATGGCGAATCCGTTTGGTTGGGCGGTCTACCCCTTCGCGGTGGCGTGGCACATTCCTCCCTGGTCTCCACCACCTTATATAGGGACGAGGGCGGCAACATGGCCCTAATGGGCGGGGACAAGCCAGAGTTCTGGTTGGTGGTTTTCCTCCGACCCGAATTTGTGGTTGTTGGCGTTGCGGCCGCCGTGGTTGGATGCTCCTGGCGCTGCAGTTCCGACAGGCTACCGGGTAGGGTTCCTAAAGCCTTCTTGCCACCAGCGGGTGAAGGCGTTTGTGGTGAGGCCGCTTGGAACTTCTCCGACGAATGCTTGCCCTTGGTTATCCGCTTCGATTTCTCACGCAGTGCTGGCGATGGCCTCTGGCGGGGACTCTGCTGCTGCTCCTCATTACTCAACGTTTCATCCACATCCATGTCCAGTTCACTCTCTTCGGGCTCCTCCGCCAGAAACTGATTCACATTCGCTGAACTGAGTATGAGTGTGTCTAGGGCCAGGAAATTCTCCGAATTCTTGGCAAACAGCTCGTGATCCTTGCTCTGCAGATGGATATTCAGGATATCGTACTCCAACTTGCAGATTTCGCACACGCCTCCTTGCTTCTCACTCGAATCCTTGGGCTCGCGATAATTGGATCGCGGACTATTTGGGATGGCCGATTGTTTCTTCAGTTGCTGGACAGCCGGATGCTTGGGTAGCTGCTTCTCCTCCTGGGCCGCTGCTGGTTTCTCTTTCTGCGTCTGCGATGTGCGTGAACCCAAAGACTTGCGGGTCATGCTCTGATCCTTCTCCTTGATCTTCGATTTGGTCAGCAGTCGAAAGGCGCCGTCCTCGCTGCTTAAATCAATCTTTGGCCAGTCGTCTGGCTGCTTAATTAGATGATAGTAAGGTCTATAGTTACGCTTAACGGACTCAATCTTCACATATTGCTTCTTCAGCTGAATGTGATGGGGGCTAGCTGTGGCGGCTCCTCCTCCTCCTCCGGCTCCGCCACCTTCCTTCTTACCCTCTAGGTATTGCTTTAGCTCGGTCTGAATGCGCTTGATGAAGCGCTGTGCGTAATCCGTCTGCCAGATGGTATAGCTTCGCTTCACAGATGTCGTGGGTGTGCTTGTATTGATGCTATTGCTATTGTTCGCCACCCCAACCGTGCTCCTTCGCACGCGACTTAGTATGGCATCCGCACGGGATTGCCTTTGATTCGGTTTCCTTGCCGAACCATCTTCCTGTTGGTAGTGGTTGGTGGGTGTGCTGGGTGTTCCTGGTGCTCCACCACTGTTTCCACTAACTTCCGGCTTATCGGTGATAAAGTGGGTAATGTTATCGCTCAGAAAGAACTCGAGATGTCCGCCCAGAGCCTTGATATCGGTCTCAATGCGCTTGGCAAGCTGATGATCGCAGATGTCCAAGTAGAACTTAAAGTGGCACAAGGGACGTTTGCTCTTGATGACCTTTACTTTTGGAGGAGTTGCTGCTTGTGCTGCTGCTGCTGCTGATGATGAAGTTGCTGCTGCTGTGGTGTGGCTAGTTGTTGTTGTTGTTGTTGCGAGTCTGCTGGCGCTTTGTTTGTCCGACTGCGGTTGCATACCTTCTGGCGCAAATTAGCTGCAGTCAAAGGACCCAGAATTAGAGAGAAAAAGAGATTGGCCATTAATAACAAAGAACATCTTGAGACATTTAGCCTACAGTCGAACTTGCAAAACAAACCAAAAAATAAAGTTAAATGGTTAAAAACTCCAAAATTAAATAACAAAAATCTTTGCAACAATGAAAATACTACTCACAAATTTGTTAGATTTCTTTACTATATAAACAAGATTTAATTAATAATATACAATTTTCAGGAATAATAAAACTAGTTTGTTTACAAATTAAAAAGGAATTCATGTTGAAAAATTAATTAACACAAATACATCTTAGCAATTACCAGTTTTTAACTCAAACTAAAAAGTATTTTCATTTTTGGCGGTCTTGGTTTTATTTTCCCTCCAATTATAGAGGACCTTACTTGGTACTTTTAATGTTTGGAGTTATTTACACAGTTATGTTATAGAAAATCCGACTGCAGTTAAGAAACACCAACACCAACCGCATTTATAAACTCCTTTGGTCACGAAATAAAAATTTATGAAAATAAAAATCACTGCGAACTGGAAATCCTTTTCCTTGGTCTTCTTCTTCTTCTTCCTCTTCTCGTTTCTCCTTGCAGGCGTGTGTTATGCAATTTGGCATTTGGATACACACAGATCGAATCAATAAATGCATTCGAATGCATTTCGGTATGTATTGCCTAAAAGCCCCATCCACTGCCGAGTGTGAGTTAATTTATTTTAATTCCAAACTAAAATGGGCCGACCGACCGAACAGCCCAAGCGGGCGGCAGAAGAAGAGGAAGCAGCAGCTGTGCGGCGGCAGGGTCGCCAGATTGCGGGGAGGGTGCTGCCACCTTGTCATAAAACTAGTGGTGACACGGCTAACTGGGATCGGTGCAAAATCCTCCAAGTACACATGCGTGCGTGAGTAAATATATTAAAATTATAAAAAATTGGAAGTGATTTTATTTTAATCGGACCAATTTGGAATAAAGAGAAAAACAAGTTTTTCATATAAAACAAACAGTTTATAAACTATATTAGAACTATTACGATTAATGTTATGTTTTCAATATAAATTGCTAAATGCCACTTTTATCTTTCACCATTTTTACTTTTCTGTGCAATTTACTTTTCAACTAATTCATCATCTTTGTTTTGTTTATTTTCCGTACGTGTGTCAAAAACAATGCGAATGAGGTGGCAAAGGCATAATGACCGATGACCGATATTAAACTCGGGTTTGCAAAGGGTCCGGCAACCTTGCAAATCACCCGCACACACACTCACCCACTCGCCAATAAATTAACTGGTCGACTACACAAATCGACGGGCTTTAAGATAACCTGAAAAACGAGCACATCAGCACGCTGCGCTGGCACTTTTTTTTTCTGTCCCCCCACTTTTAATTCGCCATTACAACACGAAACGGTGGCGCAAAGTAAAATGCGAGAGAACCAAGTGGCAACCCTCAAGCGGCAGCAGCAGCAACAACAACAAAAGAAAAATAAGAAAAAGAGGACGAGTACACAAAGCGTAAGGCGAAAAATAACACGAAAAAAACGAACAAAAGGAAGAGCGAGTGAGAAGGGAAAGGCACACACAGCAACGAAAATATACACAGTAGCAGTCAAAACAATAGCAATCGATTTGTAGGTATTTTAATATTACTATGTACATATAGAGGTAAAAACCGCCAAGGCCCAATGTAAAATGTACATTTTTTTTGTTTTTTTCGGAAGTTACTCGAGAATAATTATAACAAAATTTTGTATTTCTAACAAATTACAATATTCTTATAGTTGTTATTGTATTTAAAAAAATAATCCCAAGTAAGCCACCAACCGCTATAAGACCTTAATGAACGCATACCCCAGTTCCATCATGTTGACCGCAGCTGTATATGTATGTCGGTAAAAAAAATTTCATGTGAAGTCGCGGATGAAGCTGACAATGCGGTGGAGGCCGAAATACACACACGCACGCACACAGTGGCAGATGGAAGCCAGCAGAAAAGCAGGCCCAGGGCAACAACAGCAATGGCAAGGAAAACAACAAAAAACACAGTTGTAGTACAGTGGTCACACAGCCGCCATGTGTTTTGAAGTTTCCATTCGAAATTATTCACCCAGTACCACACGATAAAATGTCTTGGAAACGGCTGCCACAAATGTTGTTTTCCTTCTGTTTTGCCGGTCTTTATTCGATTATTCCGATATGTTCCAAATGGTCATTGTTGTTGTTGCAGCACAACCACTGTGCCATACGTATCCGAAGAGTGTGTCGGTCGGGAGTGTGTGTTATTCACAATTTCCGAGTAATACTCGTTTTTATTTTTTCTTTATTCCATTGCACTGCTCTTTCTCTTGCCTGCGCTTTACCCGCACGTTCGTTGGCAGCAGCAGGGGAAAATAAATAAAAAATGGTGACGAATCGTTTGAAATTCAGCAGAAAAGCCGACGTAAAAAAGCGTTGTGTATAAAATAACAAACTAAAAACATTCACAGACACACACACACACACTTGCACATATTAGACGAAGAAGGGAGTAGAAAGAATGGCCGATTACTTACCTTTCAGAAATTCACGGAGTTGCTCGGCGGATATATTCCTATAGCCCAAATCATTTAGATACTGCAGTATGGCCCGTGCATCCAAAGGCAAATGTGACATTTTACTTTTCGCCAAGTCGAGCAATTGTTCTTGATTTTTGTATAGTTAATTTTTTGTTTATATTCCACCCTCACTCACACATTTACACACGCGCTCACACGAATGCAAAATCGCCGTTTCTGTCGTTTCTTTTCTCTTTCTCGTTTGTTTCGTTTATGCTGCTTCTGCTGCTGGCTGCTCGTCTTCGTCGTGCGCCGACAATCGAAAATTTTTCACTGTACTTTTGCTCGCTTTTGTCCGCTGGGCAACGCGTTGGCCGTATTTTACTTGCAGTTACTTGCGTAAAACTAATTAGTTGCAACGCCTAATATACACAACTGTATGGGAACGATCGGCGGAGCGTCTATTTTGCCTTCGTCCGTCGTCCCGTTGTTAACGCCTTTGTTATTTTTGCGATTTTCAGCCACTTTCTGTGTGTGGGGCGTCTGCAATTCGATTATGCACGCCCAGTTCGAGTGCGGAAATTCACTTTTTTCCTATTTTCACATATTTTCTCGCTAGTTTTGTAACAATTTTCACCAATTGAAAATAAAGTGTACACGAACAGAGCAGCGCACACACGCTCGACCAACCAAATTTTCGTGGAGTTATCGATAACTGGGTCCCCGAGTTGTGTCTAGGGATGGGCGATGGTTGCTAGGTGGCCTGCGTGGTGACCTGTTAACAAAGTAACTTTGTTTAAAAAAAGTCACTATCTTCATTTAAGATTATATTACTAAGTGTTAAATAAAAATTGTAGGCATTAAAAATAAAAAAAAATATATAAATACTATAATTAAAAATTGCATTTTTTTTCTTTGAATTTTGTTTTTTTACTGTTATTAACAATCCAATATTTATTAATATTTTGATCAAGGCTTATATCCCACCAAAAACCTCATTTATTGATTGTTGCACGGACTTATATATTATAAGATTGGTGTGGGTGGGGGAACCCATTTTAGAAATAAAAAATCGCCTAATTCAAAGAAGCATAAAAAAGGCTTTTTGTCCTGAAAATTTTGAATGGGCTAAAAAATGTTGTGACTGCCAACTATCGTTGAGTAAAAGTATCGCTTAAGGCTGCTTTGTATCGATAAGCAGTGCTGAGCCATCACTACCACCTACACCAGAGCGAAAGGTTTTTCGTCGTTGCTTTGTGTGATTCTCGATTCGATTCTCCGTTCTTCGTTCTGCGTCTGCGTCCCGTTCGCGTGGATAAAAAAAGAAGAAATCGAACTTTTTTTTTACCCCGTGTATTCGTGCTCAATCGTAAATTCGAAAAATGTCTCGTAGTGCGTACCTGGTGTGTGTGCTCTTTGTAGGTGAGTTCTGCAACGCGTGGAGAAATCGCGGTTAGATGTAGACTAAAATCCGTGTGATCTGGTTTTCGCAGCCTGCAGTTGCTTGACTTACAGCGTGAGCGGAGCGCGGAATTACCGGAGGGGCTACAAAACCACAGAGCCGCCAACAACGACCCCACCGCCGCAGACGCCCAAGGAGTTCCTGGACAGCAGCCCGGGTATCTCGACATTTGGAATCATAGCCATCATCTTCACCGTGATAGTCCTCTGCCTGATCTTCTACTACGGCATCATTTGCTACCCATTGTTGTGTCGCGATGAGAAAAAGTACCGGTTTATGGACGTCTCGTCCACGATCACGGCAGCCACCTCGCGCTCCATTCAGTCCATAGAGAACTATCCGGATCAGAAGCATCATCATCAACTGGCCTGATTCTGGATAACGTGATGAGTGGAGGAGGAAAGGTGGTTTAGTTATATATACATATATCTCTATTTAGTAACTCGAAAAAGACTTTTCAACGCCGGCCAGAAACAAAAATGCTTCAATATGCTGAAAGATTTCCAGCCCTAAATGAAACTGATAAAAGAATAAGCCAAGAGATTGTTTACATGATTTTGTAGTGCAATATCTAGATATTAATATTTTTGGTAATTATTTTGACGAATTTAAATATAAAAGGAAATATTTTAAAGATTAATTAAACGAGAAATAATATTTTAGTTCAAAAGAAATCCCTGTAAACTGTTTACTTTACAAATATTAAGAAATTTCTTATTCTCTATTTTTAATTGCACTTTAACACATATTGTATTTTTTGTCAGTTGCATTCTAGGGCTTTAGTATTAAACATGTAGCAATAACCAGTTGAGCGGTTCGCTGGAAAGGGAATTAATCATTCATAATTGTAAATTGGGTTTCCCAAACGCATCCCCGACCGTTTCTTTATCTGTTGCTTCTCTTAATCCCAAGGCTCAACAAGTTTTTTGGCCTGTCCACCGTCCCTTTTCCCTTATTTCTTTGGCCAGCAACAGTTTTTATATCTTTTTGTGCAGGTAGTTTCAGCCGTTTACACACACCGCGTTGCCCCTCGCCCTCTCTTTTTTTTTTGTTCATTTTATTTTGGACAAAGCCAAAGTGTGGCAATTGAGTCACGTCGCCTGGATTTTGATTTTTTTTCTTTAAAAATATCTCATGGAATTTGGCAAAGCAGCCAAGATCTTCCACTCTTTTTTTAGCCAGCCCAATTTGCATACAGAAACGAATCCGAACTCTTTGTGATGCCTCGAATTTTTCCCATCCAAACACAGGTTGTACTTAAATCGAAACCAAGTACTTAATAATTATATATATATATAACATGCCAATTTATAGTCTAAGCGCCAATCTGCCACTAAGAATATATTTTTTAAAAGGACGCTTTTAAGCAATCTTCAATTTTTGTGCATTTAGATCAGATTTATGAGTATCATTTGTATACAATGTGTCAAATTACGTTTTTAGACGTATACCTAGAGTTAAGCATATCCAATTTTATACAAACAAATCTCTTTATGGACATTTTTATGCGAATTTTTACCCAAAAAAATATAAAAGAAAAGAAATAAACGTTTTTACCGTAGCCAACGGAAAGAATGATAAATTAAAATTAAAGCATGTGTATTTCGTGTTATTATTGGAGAACATAACATGGTAAAAATGTATAAGAAAATATGTGAAAATGTGTTTCATTCATTGTCAGTTAGATTTTTCAGATTACAAGGGAATAATAGGCTTGCAAAGCATTTTGTGTATGAATCACAGAAGAAACTTTAGATAGTTAGATATGATTCATTGGATTCAAGTTTATCTGACGAAATATGGTCAAATTATATTTAATTTAGCAACTTTAATTAGCTACGTGTCTTTTTTTATAATCTAGTCAACATTAGTTGAACATCAGTTCTGAGTTTAAAGAATGGTTAAAATTTAGTTTAATTATGATAATATGTCGCATATTTTAAGGTCTAGAGGGGCAAGTTGTTATAGCTCCTACACCCAAAAAAAAACACAAGAGTTTAACGTTTCTACGCGTTGTCTTAAAAGTATACTCAAGCAGTATAACGGGTTTAGTATAAATTTTATACTTAAAAATATCAAATGTATACTCCAAAGTTTAGTTTTTATACTCTTTAGTTTTAATTGTGTATTTTTGAGTATTATTTTTATACGAACCTACATCGAAAATTCGATAACATATCGCGTTAGGTTGAATTTAGTGTTTTTCTGTTTGTCGCGTTAGTGATTATTATGAAATATTGGTGCAGATGAGTATAAAATGTATACTTTCGTAGTATTAAATTAATAAGCATCTTATTAAGAAATTTTTAATACTCAAGAGTATAGAATTCATGTAACAATCGTATAGGTTCTATGATGATTTTTTTTTGGGTGTAGTACTATGACATTATGCATTGGCTTCCAAAAAAACGAAGTATTTGGAAGTTTTTAAGGTGAAATAGCACCTGCTCAAAAGTACACAAACCAAAAAACACTTATTCATCGTCGGTGACCTACAAATTCATTTATCCTGGTTATTGGTCTTAGCTTTCTGTGCCCGCCCCTGCTTTAAATGTTTTCTTCACATAAATTATTAAAAAGTATTTAGCCTTCACCAAATTATTAAACCATTTCACACACAATTGATTGAACAGTTTATTATTCACTTCAATGGTACACAATGTTTCATGTTCGCTGGTTTCAATTCATTTATGATCTATGTGAGGATGGTACAAAAAGAGCTAATACATAATTAAGAAGTATATTTATATTTAGATACGCTGGCTGACTAATGAATATCATTCAGAATGCAAGTGTTTATTAGTTTAATAAGTGGAAAATTTGAGCTTGAGCCGCACAGTCTTGATGTGGTGAGTTGATCCCTGGGATATCCCTTACAGCTCATCCTTGGTGCCCTCATCCAGATCGATGTCGCTCAAATCAATATCCTCCTCGGTGGGCAGCTGGCCATCCTTGCCGTCCCAGGGATTCACCGAAACTATCGCTGGCTTCTTGGCGCCACGCACCGGTGCCGTCTGGCCACGTCCGTAGGAGATGTCGCGCAGGAACTCATTGATGCCGTCCTTTGAGAAGGATCCCTTCAGCACGGAGAATTTCATTTTCTTGAAGTTAACCACTGCCATGGCGGGATAACCGAATCCGCCAACTTCCAGCGACTCCTCGAGAGCGGACTGCTGGCCACCCTCGGCCCAGGCCCAGCCCCAGAGCTTCTGCTTGTACTTCTCGCCCAGCGTGCGCAGGATGGTTAGGAACTTGTTGCGGCACTTGGCATCGCAATCGAGGATGTGTGGCAGCACAGAGACCACGCACAAGGGCTTGCCCTCGCAGGCAGTGTCGAAGGTGTCGTCATTGATGATTTCTATCAGTTCGGGTGCCGGCACATTGGCCACGTGCTTATCACTCGCCCAGGCAATAATATCCGAGGCAGTGCGTCCGCCGTCATACTCCTGGGCATCTCCGGCCTTGGAATTTGCGGGGAAGAACTTAATGGTGGGATAGCCGCGCACATTGTACTCCGCCGCCTTGCTCTGGTGAGCGGTGGCATCCAGGGCGCCCAGCTTGACCTTGCCCTTGAGCTCCTTGGCGGCCTTGGCCCATTCAGGAGCAAGATTCTTGCAGTGGCCGCACCAGGGGGCGAAGAACTCCACCAGCCAGATGTCCTCCGAGTTTAGCACCAGCTTGTCAAAGTTTTCATCGGTGAGTTCGATGACCTCATCGCCGGATGAGCTGCTGCCTCCTCCGCCGCCGCCGCCACCGCCACCGAGAGCGGCCTGGACCTTCTTCTTGACCTCCGCCAGAGCGGCATCAGCAATGGCCTTAGCGGTGCGCTGGCCATTGAAATCCGTGGGCGACTTCTTGTTGGCACCGAAGATTTTGATGGTGGGAAAGCCACGTACTCCAAACTGGCCGCCCAGCGAGCTATCAGCGTCGGCGTCCACAGAGCCCACCTTTACCACTCCCTTCAGCGCCTTGGCCAGCTTCTTGTATTCGGGAACGAGGCTCTGGCAGTGGCCACACCACGGGGCATAGAACTCCACAATCCAGATGGCGTCGTCCTTGAGCACTTCCCGGTCAAAATTCGCAGATGTTAGCTCCACAACGCCATCGCTGGGCGAATAGAAGGCACTGGTGCCGCCCACGGCAAGTGCCAGCAACAATATGCACGCTGTGGGGGCGTCGAAAATTAGCATATCTCTAACATAATTTTCTGTATTTAACTTAATTACCCAGCTGTTTCATGTCTGTGCCGCTTACGTGTCCGAATTCGACTACGGGTTTATCTGCGCGATTGCCTTTTCTGTATTTCTTAATCAACGCCGCTGATTTGTCTGTTCTTTTTTAACTAGTAGATGCGGCTTTTATTTTATTAAAAAATACACGTCACCGGTACCGCGCCGATAACGATAAATTATACTAACCGGGCCAACAGTATATACCTAAAACTACCATTTCAGTCTCAAAAATACCAGTAAAATACCATTAGATTCAAAAATTAACTTTTGTGTTTTTTTTTTTTAAATAAATCGAACTCAAAGATGTAATTTTTTGTGTGGTTTTGTCTTCTACAACTAAAAAAATATATAATTATTTTTTTTAAGCAAGAAACATTGATAAATTCAATTTTCTTAAATATATTAATTGGACGGAAATAGACGAATTGGCGCCCCCTTTTGGTGATAGTCAGCAAGATTATTCAAAGTGTCAAGTAAGCAGTGCAAAAATACTAAATTGCGAAGCTGCCAGACTAATACAAAACAATTTGAAATAATATTTGGCGGAAAAATCTAAAGGCGAAGACATACAAAGAGAGAAAAGTGAGTAAATTAAATTAAGTCATGTATTATGGAAGAAAAACATTTTTTTTTGTGATTTTGGGGATTTACCCTATTGAATTACCTGATGTATGTATATAAGGACTCTCAGAATAAATAAAAAAAAATGTTTCTTTATTTTTAATATGATATTCCATGTGAAAATGTTCTAATAAAACCATTTTAAGTTTACATAAGACATGAGCCAATATTTCGTAAGCTATTTCATATTTATAGTGTTGGTTGCTTAGTGGTTGTTACCAATTTTTTGGGATAATTCGATAATATAGAATTGTCTCAGAACCCCGCCACACAAGCCAATGCAGTGCTCTCTGTCGTTATATTTGTCGGTTTAGCCAGTAACATGTATTATTCTTAATTTTTGGATAACCTGGATAACCTGGATAACCGCAAATTGGTTTCAAATTTTGAATTTGATTTCACAGTCACACGAAAAATAACAATTTTAGGCAGTCAAGGATATTTTAAGGTCTCATTAATAAGTGCTCTGTTCCGTTATTAAATAATTTTAGATACCACTATTAGCTTCTAATTTAAAAAGAAATTAAATAACTCCTGTTCTTTTATTGCATCGACTATTTTAGCAGATACTACTTCTGCCTCGGACTTTTCCCCAACCTCCTCTTCTCACCCAAACTTATTTAATTTGCGATTTCTTGGAGCTTTGGTTTAATTTACTCGCACATTGTTTTGGCCACTTCGTCTGCCTTGTGTGTAATGTGGCTTGTCCAGCATCACCAGCCACCCACTGGAACACCACCCACAGTGACCCCTGACCCTCCCCTCCGCCTGCCTCTTGGCGTCTGCGTTTGTTGCGTGCGAATATGAGATAAAATATGTGGTCAATTTTACTTAATAGCGACTTAGTAGTAGTGTGGCCAAGATTTATGTGACGTTCATATTGCCGCAGAGAGACAGAGCAAAACAATTTTCCTTTGCTCCCCCACCACGCACGCCATTCAAGGGTTAATTGGGGGTAGTCCATACAGTCGGGCTTTCTTTCTTTTTTTCCCCATATATTTTCTGTTGGGTGTGCGTGTGTTATTTTTATGATTATTGAATTTTAATGCATATCGAATGCACACATAAAGATTCAATGACACAAAGTCATAACTTCTCGGGGGCAGTGGGAGTGGAAGTGGCTCTAACCCTTTTTCTCAACTCTCGGAATGGAAGCCCAAATGTAATGTTTATGCCACATTTGGTTTGCACTTTTTGCTTTCAGCATAAAAAGAAGTAATATTTGTATTAACTTCAGTGGGTGGAAAGGTCTGCCCCAGGAAATCTGAGAGTACTGAAAAAAAATCAATTGAAGTCTAGAAGAAATCATATAATTTAATATATTAAGATTTGAAAAATATTAAAATATTAAATATATAAAAAATAGTTTTTCCTCTTCCAACAGAATGATTTATTTATTAAAAAAACATTACATTTTTCACCTCTTAATTGACTCTTTTTTGCCATTATATAAATTTTGGTTAATATTTCGTATTCGTCAACGATTTTTCTGATTCTTTTTCTTATATTTTCAATGAAATTATTAATTATTGTATCAAATTATTTATTATTTAATTTTTAATATAGAAAGAGAATTTTACAAATAATTTTTTTCTGTGCTCTGACTTCTTTACGCTGGCTTATCAAACCAACATTTCTTATGCCCAGCGGAGCGATCATTTTATTGATATGCTACGGTAAGGGTACGGCGTAAATATTAACCCCTTGTTGCCACTGCTCCTGGACTTTTTTGCTGTTGTTGTGTCTGCACTTCTGACTTGGCCTGACGCCCTGTCAAAACACCTTTTCCGAAGGATATGCGTCTGTCAGTGACATCCAACCTTCGAGATGTGGGGTGTTTGGGGCGTTTATGAGTGCATGCACTTCGCAAAAAATATTTAAGAACACAAAATGAGGTTCCTTTAACTCAAAAATTAATTTTGGAAGATGAAATAGTAAATGTGTTAAATAACTTGGAAAATACCTGTATGTAATAATTTTACGGTTTTGAGTAAGTTACTTTCAAGGTTATACAATTTTGTCAACAAAAGTATTCTTTTATAAAATTTAAGAGTAAATAAATAAGTAATAGAAAATATTAAAAATTTGGTCCTTAAGGATACCCAAATTATGAAAAGAAATATTTTGCTGAAACACGATTTATTTTATTATTGTTATTACAGTTTTTTTACGCACATTATCATTGGCAATTTACCCATTTTATTTCTGAGTGATGGTTAAGGATTCTTCTTTTTTTATCATCGAATGCCATTTTGCAACGTGTCATATTTACTCTGCGGATTTGTCCCATTATTCACTTGACAACACCACGGAGATCCGAGTGCCCTTCGAGTTATTTTTTGTTGTTGTTTGTGATTCTCAAGTGCCTTGTGCGGCTTAGTTTAAAGTTGATTCGCTGCCACGCGCTTTCCATTTGCCATTTCCCCTGCCATTTTCCTTTTCCCTGCTCCCTGCATTGTTGTTATTTTTGCAAATTTTTCTTTATCTATTTTTCTATATCATTGAACTGTTTTTTATGGGATTTTCTTCTTCATTCGGTTTTGGTTTTTTTTTGTTTGGTTTCGGAAGGGTGGCAATGGCAATGGAAGTGGCTGGGGAGTAGCTTTCGATTTCTGGTTGATTTGCAGGCTTTGGTGACTCCTTATCGAGTGGAACGTACGCTCTGGGCATATGTGAGGCGAGTGAAATGATGATATGTGGCTTATTATTGTCAATTTTTATGGGATTTTCATGTGTGACTGCATTCGGGTTTGCCTGGCGGATGGGTGTTCGGTGAATATGTTGAAGTGAATGTGTTAGATAAGAAAAGCGTGAAATGATGGTGTATAGGGGACGACAAGGGAATATGAGATGAACGGGGGAGGTGATGGGATTAAGGAGATACATATTTGAGAGTTAATTTGGTTAAGAAAATATAAAGGTTAATAAAATGATATCACATACCTATAGGGATATTTTTAAGAACAGGTATAAATATTAAATTACAATAGAATATTTGTTTTTAATTACATATTTAAAGAGCTAGGTTTACTCAAAGATTAATTCATATAAAAAAAACATTATTTATCAACATTAAGCGTAGGTTGCGCAATTACTGAATCTAAACTTACCAAATACAAATTCAGCAAATTCATCGAACAAACGAGAATAATATTTAATGTTGTATGTAAACGTTTTATATTTTAATTATTTATCCTCCTTTGGGTTTCAAGCCTTTCAAATAAATATTACTTATAGTAAAAACTATTCGAAAAAAAGTTATTGAACGGATTTTCCCATTTAATAATAATTAATAAATATTAATCTTATATTTATATATTTTTCTGTTAATTCTCCAACAACATCTTCCATTCTCATCTTGTCTCGACAAATGCATAACAAAACCCTCTGGAATCCCAGTCAAACAATACCACTCCCACCAGCAAATAAACTTTCCAACAAAACGTGATCAAACATAATCAAAAAATAAGGTACACTAGATCCTTCCACCTCCTTTCCTTTCCCCGAGAGAAAAACTATTAAGCGTGGCGCCACATGCAGCAGGGGGGAAAGAGAAGGACCTTATAATTTTCTTATGAAATAAACTGCAAATAAAGTGAATTTTATGCAAAATATGTTTAATAAACAAAATCAAGTTTGGGCCAACGAGGGGACAACAATACAGCCGAAAAGGGAGGATAGCCGGAAAAGGACATCGACGACAGTGTGAAGATTTTTAATTGCCTTAGGAAATTGTGTGTGTGCGTGTGTGTGGGACTTGAGATGCCAAGCCAAGATAATAAGATTGTAAACTATGAAACGTTGGGGCGGAGGCGCAGGGTTGAAGAAGAATTATCCCCAGCTCGGGCTTAACCTCATGTGTGGGGATGTGTGTCCTTTCCTTCTGGCTGGTTAGTGTCCATAAGGATGTGTCCTTTCTGCATGGTTTTGCCTTTTTAATGTCATTTCAGCTACTTTACAACGAGATATTTCAGTGAGCCAGGAGGGTGGGAAACTCTTCGTTTGGCTGGCTTGCAAAGGAGTCTGAGGATTTGGTGTCTCCGAGAATATTTCAGAAAATGCCAACTCATTACAATTTGGCCTGACTCTTGACTCTGCCGCAACTTAACTTTCTTTCCCTTGGTAAAAGTTGTCGCCACTACAATCTGGCTTACGTAATTAATGCTATATATACTCACGTATATAAACCTCCGTACCAGTATCTCATTGGATCTATATGTAAATCAGTTCTCCTTTTATTTCTTGCCTTTCGACCATATTGAACTCGTCTTACTTTTTGGCTATTTTGTGCTGACGCTAACTCGAAAATAATTTGATATTTTCAATTAAAGTTTTCAATGGCTTTTGTAAATGTTTTCTGGTTTTTGAACTGCCAAACGGTCGGAAGGGGAGGGGGGATACAATAATTGCATTGTAATTGACTTTTGATAGTGTTTCCCCCCTGCTCACTTATTGTCCAAGGAATCGGAGCTTGGAAGGGAGCAGGAATGTTTAGTGGTTTAGGGGTTGGTTTTGCCATGAATTTGACTTTCAGTCTCTGTAGGGGTAAGGTCATGCCCTGAGACAAAGCTAATTCGTAATTGAAACCGAAGTTTATGCTCAGGGAAGTGTCAAGGGAAAGAAGCAGTTTTAAATAGAAAATGTTATATAGTTTAATTGAAAATAAAAATAAGGTTAACATTTGATTATCCTAGTAAATGTTATTAAAATAATATTAAAACTGAACCCAAAACTCTTCAAATCGAACCAAGTTTCATTCATTTCATTGCAACCATGGCTTAAGACTTTACTAACGCGGGTGCCAACGGATGCACCTTTGGTGAGATCGTCGAAAATCCAGGATATTTTAAAGAGCTAGTTATAGTGGCGAAACAGGGCATCATCGGCTGGACGCAGAGCAACACGCAGACGATCCTGGAGGTCGCCGAGTCCTTGTGGCACATAATCCGCACCAATCTATCGATGATCATGGGCGTGACGGGCGAAATTCTGTCACTGGTGCTTTCCGGAGGACAGGCGTGCATTGAGTTTATCTTCTTTACGGCCCTGTTCTCCCTGTTCTACCTCAGTCAGGAGAAGTATGCCCCGCTCCAGATTACCAAGTACTTTGGTTACTCCAGATCGGGCATCAAGATCGCCGATGCCCTGGAGAATTCCATTACTGTGGTCCTACTCTCCATGTTCAAGTGTTTAACATCAAGAAAAACAAGAGCAGGAGATCCTCTGTCAAGTAGTTTTGGAGGTACAGTTTTAAACAAGTCGATATAAAAAATAAAATAATAAATTGAAAAATAAAATAGAATAGAAAGCAAAGAGTTTAAATAAAATAAAGTGATGATTTCGCCTCGAAGTCAGTTCACTGACTGAAAATTAAATATGACTGTTGCTGCTGGGAAGACATCGAGCTTTCCGATGTTTAAACATGCAACTATGATTTTATCGATAACCATGTCTTTCCAGCAGGCACTGCCAAGTTAGTTTCATATTTTAAAATTAGCAGCTCTTCCAGCAGGCGCTGCCAACCTAGTTTTTTTTTTATTTTAAAAGTAACTACTTTCTAATTATTTGGAAGCCGGAATATGTAGATTGTTCAATTTCCTTTTAATGCTTCTATTCCAAAATAATCTCACTTGAATGAATATTTTAAGAATATATATTTAATTTGATTAATATGACTAATTTGTAATAAACCGAAAAAGACAAAAAAGAACGAAACTATATTTTATTTAAAATAATGTTTCGATTGTCTCCATGAAATCTACATATATTATGTAACATTATCTATTTCCTTTTTATCTTTCTTTTGATCGTCGATTCCTCTTTCATTTTCTGAGCTTTCCATTCAAATATTTTTACGCCATTATTAATTAATTTTTTGTTTCTGTCCTTCAATATTGAGTTTCTCCTCCCGGGCCATTGTCTCATTATACAAAAAACGAAAATAATAAGGGAAATGCGGACAATTTTAATTTACACCCCGAGAACACATAAAACGCCCTGCAGCTTCCCCCACCGGTCCCGCGCTTCCATAAAGCTAAAAATAATTTGCAGCAAACAAAACAGAGCAAAAGGAAAACTTGATTATTTTATAAAAATATTTTGTTACGTTAAAGAAAATTTTCACAATTTTTCTCGTTTGCTCTTTTTACTGCTGCCAATTCGCCGCCCCGCTGCCGCCTCTGCTCTGCTCTCCTCTCCTTTCTCTTATTTCCTTTTCGCTGGCGCTTTGTCGATATTAAACGAAAATAAAATACAAACAACAAAAAATGCGACAAAAAATTGCAAGTTTTTCGTTTCTTTGTTGCTGGGCGGAATACCTGTGTGTCAGGTGGGCGGCTGAGGGGGTTGGGAGGTTTTCCAGGGTGGGGTGGGAATTGTTATTGAATGCCATGCTCCGGCAGCTCGACAATTTTTTCCCATTGCATACTTTTAAGCGCAAAATCAGCTTAGGGGCTCATTATCCCAGCGTTCGTTCGTTCATTCATTTAATTTTTAATTAATTTTCCCAACGCCCGCAAAAATCGAAAAAAAGAAAACAAATTAATATAAGAAGAGGAATATGCATATATAAAATGCGGGCGTTGCTGGGCGTGGGTGGGTGGCCTTGCGCTGAAGGATTTTGGTAGCTGCCATCAACACTCGCTAGCTTTTGGCTATTTGTGGGCTTCTTTGAGCCCGCCCTCTTTTCCTGGAAAAACAAAAAAAAAAAAAAAATATAAGAAAGTGAAGAAAAAAGGGGGCACAAAGGGTTGTGTGGGTTGGTTTTTCCACGGGGAAAGGGACTTCTTTGGCGGGCTGCCTTCTTTACTATTTAATTATTTTCGCTGCTCTTTTGAACCTGGCCTTTTGCTTACAACTTGTAAAATACTTATATAATAAAAAACAATACCAAACTGTGGCAAAGCAGAGGTATATTTGCTATTGAGGGATCTTTGGATGCTCTCAAAATACTGGGAGGAAATGTCAGGAGTTTATTATAAAAATGTGTGGTATATGGTATTAAAAATGTGTTCGTTATGTTACGTCGTCAAAAATAATAATGTTAACTGATGTTGGTACCTCTCACATCTCATTCCATTATTTTAGGCATATTTTAAAGGGATTTTATATCGCTGAGGATATCTTAAACTATTTTAAAATATTTTCCAGTGTATTCTGTGTGTTGATTTAAATGTTATATCGTCTAAAAAATGTATTTACTCTGAGTTTGCTAACTTTCACAATTTATTTCATACTTTTTGGCGTATTTTAAAAAGTTTCCAAAACCCTAGTAATTTCTTAAACTAATTAAAAATATTAAATTTATTTATTTGTAGTTCCAAATAATATTTTATACTCTTACACCCCTTAAAGTACCCCTCTCCTCGAAAGAGCATTAAAAAAAGAACAACCAGCTAAAAGCAAAAACGGAACCAAGAAGCGTTAATTGATTTTGTTTTATTCTTTTGCACTCTCTAAGCTCGCCACACAATGCTGGGTAAATGGAAAGGATGTTTTTTTTCGGGGGGATTGGAAAGAAAAGGCAACGAAAAAACACAAAATACAGAACGAAACAGTAGCAACCCTTTGCCAAAGTTTTTCCCTTTCTTCCACTGCTCCTTTTATGCTTAATTAAATATTCATCAAACACACAATGGAAAACTTTTAAATACTCATCAAGTTTGCGGGCATCGTCGTCTTGGGAAACAGCCAAGTCCTTCCCCCACATCCTTGGATTTTCAGGGAAACTGAGAAGATGAAGCCAAGGATGAAGCTCATATGTTTGTCTGGGTCTGTCCGCTCTAATCAATAACAACAAATCGCCGTTTACTTTGTATTTTAAATCTGCCTTGGCCGCCCATTTGCACAGAGATAATACACAGAACAAAATTATATGAAGCTAATTTGAAATGACATAAAATCTTTTCAAATTTAAAACAGGTAGCCTTAAGCTTAAAATCATAAAATAAATATTTTTAAAAATAATTTCCTAAGGACACAGAGTAGTACTACATTTATTTCCCTTCCAATTTAAAAAATGTTCTTGATTTTATATTAATATTAATATACAGAAACTTTAATATTATTATACAAAATACCATAACAATTTATTCAGTTAGTAATTAAGATTTATAGTTATTTTCTCTGAGTGTTTCCTCACACATATTTAGAGCTCTTGAAGTATTCCCCTTTGGGACATTAAAAACTCATTTCCCCACCCGTGAAGGGCCCCGTGAGGAACCAACTCTCAATCTCAACCCTTTCCTTCCAATGCGATTTTCTTACTTTGTTTGTTATTTTTGTTATTTCAACATATGCAAAAGTTTTTGTTGCCTCGACTGTACACAAGCCCTCATACCCGCGAACATGTACAAATAACCAGAACTGGCTTCTATAGTCTACTGTTCAGTTAGATAAACTTTAAATAGTTCTCAAGTGTGTGCGAATGATTTTCAGGGAAGGAGTTGCAATGTGGCGAAGAGAAAGGGTTGTTCAGGGGGTGATGGGTGGGCTTATAAGTGTTCGTGAATCCATTAGAAATCACATAAAACTATGAGGTTTTGTTTGCTTTGCCTTTTTGCGTTTCCTATTGTTTACTGGAGATGAGGTGGGTGAAGTTGGTGAAAAATACGGTCAAGGGTGACTTAATTGGCTTAGGATTACTAAGCTACTATAGTAAATATGGAAGAAAGGAAATGAATCAGGTTAAATAAATGTTTCCAAATAAAAAACTAATTTTAATACAATTTTAAACATATCGGAATTGTAGATTGATTCTAAAATGTAGGCTTATTATTTTATATAAATTGCCCAAGTCCACCTATATTTCATTCATAAATTGTTGAATTTTCTTGACCCCAGAATTCTTATTGTTTATAATATTTTTATTTTCAAAAATTACCAAAGTCCTGCGATTCCCAAATAAGTTGTTATATTTTCCTTTCTCTATAACTCTTTGAAATCTATTTATTGAAGACAGCACTCTAGACTTGAACCTCTTCTTACCACAAATACTCAAAGATTTCTCCAGCAATAATTGAGTTATGCCTGATAAATGCATTAAAATTCCCTCAGCCGGAAAGGAAGAAACCAAAACTCAACTCCCAGCTGTCAACTAAATCCTGAAGCTCTTCGCTTCGTTTCGGCTTCGGTTCGTCCTTGATTTAATTGATTTCCGTGGCTCTGTGACAGCTCGAGCCAATCGACAGCTTTTGGTAATTGCAAGCCGTATAAACCCCTTTTGCCGAAAAGAGTCTGCGACAAATGCAATTAACCAGCCGTAACGCCCACACACATTAGGCCAGAAACAGAAACTCCGACGAGGGCTTTTGATGTCACTCTTTGGCAAATGAATTTATATATATGGATGCCGAGGTGGAGTCGCCATATATCCCAGGGACATCAAACGCTCCTGCTGCTGCTCATATGTGAAATATTTGAAATATCATGAGCTACGCTTGGCTCTCTCTGGGCCTGACAGCAATTACACAAATGTAATTTGCAGCTAAATGGAATGTTTTTAATGAATTTATATGCCCCGAACTGAAATATATCAGAGCGACGACGATGAAGGGTGAGCTACGTTTGCCACTCAAACCGAATATAAGTGCAGCCCATCATTCCAAGCGATTGCTATTTATAATTCCATAAATAATTATTGGTAATTCCCTCCGTAAATAGGGACACTATTTTTAATCATTCTTGGGGTAGGTCGTTGAACTAACTTTAATTTTTTTGGTTTATGTTTTCCAAAATGTTTCCGAGTTGAATGGACTCCCAAAAATATTTCACTTCTGCACTTTCGGGTTCATTGAAAATTATGAGTACTTTTTCGGGTATTCTCATTCAGTTTTTGTTGTGCTTGATCTCTCATTGTTCCACTGGAGGCTGGTACACTATTCATAAAAAAGTATGTTAATATCGCGAGGAATTCACTTCCAGGGGTTTTCTCAAGTTCAACTGGGATTTGCATGTCTATGCCTTTGGTTACGTACCTTCAAGTCGTAATTCTATGAAGGAAGCATTAGCTAACTCTATTGACCTAGAACTTGAGCTTTTTATGCCCGAGATGTGTGAAGATAGTGCGAGGTGAGCTTGGGGACTTGTTTAATATATGTTGTTGGGGGAATAATTGTGGGAAATCTTATAAAAACAATGCTAAAAATTCCTTCATATTTGAAAAAAATATTTCGTATTTTATAATTTTACAAAATATTAAATGGATAATACTGAGCATTAAAAAGAATAATATTATATAAATATTTTTAAGAAACTATGCACATTTATTTTATTATTCATTTTTTATCTCTTAGTTTCATAAATTTGAGACAATTATAATATTTTATAAATATTAAAAACTTTATATATCTGAATATATACATTTTTATAATTTAAATTATAAATCGTAATCAATCAAATTATTTTTAAGAATTAATAAACTAAACACAAAACAGTGAAATATTATTTTACACTTTATATAAATGAAATTATAATCATATATTTTTAATTTAATAAGTAGTGTGTTTTTGTGCTTCAATATAATATATAATTTTATCTAAAAATAATAAAATTAAAGAATATTATATTTTATTATTCTTTATGATTTTTTTTAAATAATAAAAGAACATAAATATTTAATTTAATGCTTGGTGGTTTCTAAATGTTAAATTTTATCAAAAATAAAATATATAATATATATTATAAATATTAAAAATAAAAATAATATATATTATTTACAGAAGAAAGTGTTTTAGAAATCTAAACGGGTTGTAGGCTAGTGTATTGTGAGCGCAAGCAAGAATTCCTATAGTTCTCCATCGCGCGCTCACGTATTTTTCCCCGCTTTCCCTTTAACGGAACCAATAAAATTGTAAAGCTTTAAAAATAAATAATGCGACATTACCTCGACGTCACAACCTGGAGAGAGCGTGGTAGGGTTGGGGTAGAGTTCCCAGTTGAGAGGAAATTAGAATTTGTGTGTCCAATGACGCCACGATGGCTGGGCTGGCGTATAGGGTATAAAAAGCTGGAGATCGGGCAAGCTGTCGATCAGTCGCCGAGATGAATCAGGCCTCTCTATATCAGCACGCCAACCAGGTGCAAAGGCACGACGCCAAGCTGATTCTGGACGAGTTCGCATCGACGCTCCAGTGGCGATCCGATGGCGAGGACGCGCTCCTGGACGTTGGCTCCGGATCGGGGAATGTGCTGATGGACTTTGTCCGGCCCCTGCTGCCGAGTCGCGGCCAACTGGTGGGCACCGATATATCCAGCCAGATGGTGGGCTATGCCAGTAAGCACTATCAGCAGGAGGAGCGGACCCGGTTCCAGGTCCTGGACATTGGCTGCGCAAGTCTGCCGTCGGAGCTGAGCGGAAGATTTGATCATGTCACCTCGTTCTACTGTCTCCATTGGGTGCAGAACCTGAAAGGAGCCCTCGGCAATATTTACAATCTTCTAAGGCCCGAAGGCGGTGACTGCCTGTTGGCCTTTTTGGCCTCCAATCCGGTCTACGAGGTGTACAAAATCCTCAAAATGAATGAGAAGTGGTCGAGTTACATGCAGGATGTGGAGCAGTTTATATCTCCCCTCCACTACAGCCTGAATCCTGGGGAGGAATTCAGTCAGTTACTCAACGAAGTGGGTTTCATACATCACAATGTGGAAATACGCAATGAAGTGTTTGTCTATGAAGGAGTTAGGACTCTCAAGGGTGAGTTAATTACTTAAAATTTGTATTAATTATTTAATTCATTTTATATTTTTAATTTTCAGACAACGTGAAAGCCATATGCCCCTTTCTCGAACGCATGCCTTCGACTTTACATGAAGAATTCCTGGACGATTTCATAGAAATTGTTATATCCATGAATCTGCAGCAAGGCGAAAGGAATCAGGATCAAAAGTTCTTATCGCCCTATAAGCTAGTGGTGGCCTATGCCCGAAAAGCGCCAGAATTTGTTAATAATATTCTGCTGGAACCTCCACATCAAAGCTTGTTCAAGGGAGTTGATTAGATGAGATTTGATTACATTTTTATAAACATTTACAAAGTTAAAAGAGTCTATTAACGCCAAATAATGTACTTAACTAGACTAATTTTAAAACAGAAAGTTCCTACCACTAAATGCTTATAGCTTAAAGACAAAAAATAAATACAATCTTTAGAAAATCTCTATAAAGTACCTAATTAATTTATTATTATAGCCCAGCTGTCATTCATTGTAAATTAAGTTAATAATTTCTCACTCGGGTTATCCAACTCAGTTTACATAAGCCTGGATATCAGGCTAACTACAAAATTGAATATATAATCGAAAATTCCATTTGATGTATCATTTATAGCGAGACTCTCGGGCATTATAATTGCTGCTTTTGACAGAAGCAATTATTCAAAACAACAAGTTTAAATCTCTCTAACTCTAGCTCTCGCTCCCGCTCTGGCTCTGGCTCTCACTCTCGATTTCCTATATATATAGTTAGTTGTAAGGGGTTAACTCTCACTCTCGATAATACGACTTTTCATCTTTCAGTAAGCTTAGCGTCAAAAACCGCGTGCGTCGTTTTCCTCGCGATTTTGATGAATCCAACTTTTCGTCAGACGCTAAACCCCCCGTGGTGCTCGAATTAGGATGTGGGGGAACCCCCAAAAAGGGTTGAAAATGTGGCGAATTCGGTCTTAGAACAATTTTAATTGTTTTCCGTAGGTTTTTTTTTCGTTTGTGTGTGGGTTACGCATGTCAGAGTTTGTTGTGGAATTTTTGAAATGAGTTATTAACGCGACGATGTCGACAGAAATGCGCATTCATATCATTTATCAGTGGGTTAAAATTTTCAGCCTGCTCTGAACTTGGGGTTGGGGTTGGTGAGGCGTGAGTTTGTCTAGCTTCCAGGCAATTGGCAGAGTCTCCTTCCCCCCGGTCTCTCTTGGGTAGTAAATGTTTGTCTTAATCTTTGATTTTTGTTTTCGTTTGCATTTATATCCCGAACTTACCCTCAGAGAATCCCTTGCTCCGCCCGCGCGCGTTTGTTTCTGGCAAATGTAAACGACAGGAATTAATTTAGATAAATGATTTCTCAAGTGCGCTGGCTCTGAGCCTCAGACGATTTGCCGCCTGTCAGTCAAATGGGATTCTACATTTTCTCCATCCAAGCCTGGTCCGCGTTGGGGCGTGGCATGCGATTTGTATAGAGCCCCCGCGTCGCACGGAGAACTTAGCCCTGGAACTTACACCAGCCGACAACCCGTCTCAAAATTGATTTCGCAAACAAATTTTCGTATTGAAATTTGATTTATTTGTTAATTTGTTTGTAATGAATTTTCCGTTTGCTTCGTTGCCTGCCTGCGGGGTAGGGGTCCTTAAGGATTTCGGTGGAGTGAGCGGTATTGGTTGCTCTTTAATTGCCTGTTCCTGGCATTTCGGTTTTTCCTTCTCTCTGCATCATTTGTTCGGCTAATTTTCTTGCAGAGAATGAATGATTTTTGGGCGGGGGAAATTTTTGTGCTTTGGCTTGGAAAAAAACAATCGAAAAATTGTTAATTCCGGCAGATAAGAATCTTTCTTTTATGTTTTCATTGAATAGTTATTGGGAATTTAAATGTACACTTTGTTTTTAGTTTTCATTAGGGAATTAATTTTAGTTTAAGAGCACATTTTGAAAGTGTTCCCATAGAAAATGTGATGGTTACTTCTAAAAATTAAAATAACAAGCTTGAATATGAAATAAAATAATTTGTTCTGATTGATTTAAAACAAAATTAAAATATGTATTCTTCTAGGTTTATAAAACTTTAAAATATGTGTACATAAACCATTTTAAGTAATGTGATTTAATATAACCAACAAGTTCCGGTGGAAAAAGAATTTTTTTGATTTTTAAATAGGAGCATTTTTGATAACTAAAGTTTGTTATTCTTTTAAATTACTTACTAATACAAAAAGCTTGTATAACCACAGATAACCATAAATAAAAATTAATAACAATAAATAAAAATAAATACAAGTAAAATGCAAACAAATATTTGAAAATAATTTCTTTGGATAACTCTTATGATTGTTTATAAATATTCTTACTTCCAAATAAGAAAATATTCATTACTCATAATAACTTACCAAATATAGATTTAACAATCACAAAAAAAATATTTTTTTTTATAAAGATAATTAAAAGTTTTAAATTCACACAAAATATATATATTAATAAAATAGCAATGAAGAATAAATAAGAATAAAGATTATTAAACATGAATAAATCAGAATAAATTAGTATAAATAACAATAAATAAAACGAAATAACAATAAATTAGAATAAATGAGAATAATGAAGAATGAATAAGAATAAAAATAATAAAAAAGTATAAATAACCACAAATAACCATAAATAAGAATTAATAACAATAAATAAAAATAAATACAAGTAAAAAGCCATAAATATTTTAAAATAATTTCTTTGGATAACAACTCTTATGATTTTTTATAAATATTCTTACTTTCAAATAAGAAAATATTCATTACTGATAATAATACATATACCCTCCCCTTTTTTGTTCCACCAAAATTCCCTTTTTTCCCAGATCTACCAAACAGTCGTATGCGCAATTTGCTGACCCTGCGTTTTGTTGTCGGTTGACCCACCCGATTCCGCTGACCGATTCCGGAGGCGTAACCTCAAAAACAAACACCGAATACCGGAACCGAATGACGGCGGATGTCGTGTTTATACGGGCGTATACTATACATACATATACATGCAGATGTGTTTGTGTGAGAGGGGGCGTGTACATTTGGCTGAAGTTCAAACAAATGCGAGGCCATCGAAATGAAATGTCGGGATTTTCAGGTGGCTTTCCCTTCTTCAACTGACCATTCTGTTTGAGTTTACTTAGCGGTTTTGTTGACTCTCGACTGGCGGTTTTGATTGCGTTTTCCATATGCAAATGCGAAAAGGACAGCCCGAAAAGCGAGGCTTGGCCTGGTTCTATCTATTTAATGGCCGCCAGAATGCAATTACACTCACATAACATAACAAAGGGGGCGGGGAAAGGACGAGAAATGTGCCTCATTATAACAAATTATAGAAGGAATATTGTAATTTACTTTCTGACTCTCGGTATCATGTGCGGCTTTTTATTAAAAATTCAACACTAACGAGGCGCTTTTGTTTTTATAGCAAAAGCGTAGCAGTCTGCCTTCGGTAGTGTGTGTGTGTGTGTGACGACCCCTTTGGCCGTCTCTTTCAGGCCAACTCTAGCTATCTCTTTTGCCAACTTCCTGCTGCTGCTGCTGTCCTTTGCGTTGGCAAATAAGAATTTTAATAAATTATATTGTAATATGACAAAAACGGTTGCGTCGACTGCTGACAGGGGCGTAAGGTTTTCAGGGGAGGGTTAAGCTTTAAGAAGGGGTTAAGTTTTTATTCGGAAAAAATGTGGTTTATTGTGGAAAATAATAGGAATAGTTTTCAATATTTATAAACAATAAACATAATAAAAAAACATATAAATAATAAATAAAATAAACAAAGAAAACAAAAGAAAATACCATTTTTTTAATTGTCAACACTCTCTTCCCCTTATATAATAAATGGTTTACAAAAACAATTACTTATAGATATATTTTCTATTATAGGAATAACAATATCCCTGTTAGGTAATATTACACAAAAAAAAACAGGGCATGTGCCACGCCCCTAAACCGCCCTTTGCGAGTCCTTGTGTCAATCTTCTAGGCCCGCAGCCTGGGACTCATGAATTTTTCAATAACAAAAATGTTGTTTCACAAAAAAAAATGTACAGCCAAAAAAAATTGTAGAAAAATTTCTCAAAAAATTTGTTAGCCAACTTGCAGCTAATTATGGGCAACAGGGGATGCAACCGGAAACCCTTTGGGATGTCGAGTTAGACCACGCTTAATCCTTTGCTCCTTTTTTTTGTTTTGTTTCCGTACTTCATTACGTTTGGCTTCGGCTTCAGCTTTGGGTTTGGTTTATTTTAATTTCATTTTATGATTTAACTTTACACCTGCTTGAAAAACGACACACCCACACAAGGACTCTGGACTGCACTTCAATTAAAAACCCGAGTCCTGGACAAGGCACTTAAGTGCTTTTTACTCCTTTCCCCCCTTAGCGAAAGGTGTGAGAACGTTTCTTTTGCCCAAATTATTTCAACATTTTCCCGCTCTAAAGGGTAAGGGGGTATCAAAAAAAGGGACAACAGTAATATGAAGATTTTTGGCAAAGAGTTCCTGGCATGCCGGGTCAAGGGTTTCCCAAACCAGCAATGGGTTTGGGTCCAGGATCCGGGTTCGGTTTGGGGCTTCGTAGTCAACGTCCAACACTTCGTGGGGCAAATCTTCGTGTAATCGGATAAGGTAATTGGAGGCTTTGTCTAGACATTAAGTGTACATAGTAAATTTTGCTTTTCCCCAGTTTTGTCCAAGAGATGACTGCCAATGCGGATGTGTATGGATTCCGGCAAAGGCACTCTGCACAGTGGGTTAAGGGTTTCATAAAAGGGAAACTGATTTTATTCTTAAAATATTCTTAAATAAAACTCTTAGAAATTTACTTCATTTGTCAAAAGAATATTTAAGACAAGAGGTCGACAATAATTAGTTCAATTTAGTGTATTTTCGACATCTATTTTATATATTTTATATTTGGTTTTTCTGAACTATATTATTATTTATGGTAAATATTTTTGATATTTAAAATCGAACATTATTATCTGTGTTATAAAAGGTTTATAGCTTTAGTAAATTAATAAATATATTTTCTATTTAATAGTAATACATAATATATAACAATACATAACCCACTGAACCAGCTCCTTTCCCATCAATCAGCCATCGCCTCACAGTGGAAACCTTTTCGCTGTTCGGTCACAGAAACTATTGTATGGCAACACATGTTCCTTTCCGCAGTTGGAAGTCAGTGAGTGGTCCTCCTCTTCCCTCTTGGCAAAGTAAGGAACCAACTCCAATCACTTGAACGAACAACTGCGACGGCTTTTAATAAATCGATTTAAATTTCTGATCATAGTTTCATCTCTGGAGAAATTTAATAGTTTTTCGCAATAACATTTTATGTGCGGACGCATACCCAGGACGCAGGATCTCAACATCATCCACTCTCTGTAGCAGTTTAAAAAGTATCAGTACACAAAAAAGAATATTTTAATTATTGAGGACATTTCTTAAAGATAAAAAATAGTTTCGAGGAATTGTAAATTTGGGTTTAATTTGAAAATTAATGAAGATTCTGAAAAATTTAACGATAAATTATCTCAGTCAATTTAACATATTAAATAATAAAATGATAAAAAGTTTATCTAGAGTAGAGAATCCCAAAAAAAATAACACATGATATTAATTAATTTCAGTACTGGGACAATACATATTTTATTATTAAGGAACCGCTATGGATACTTTAATTAATTTGCAGGTACATCACCTGATCAGAGATTTTTTGAGTGCAGGGCGAAACTAGCGAAAACTACCCAACTAAAATAATAAGAGCGGCAACAAACTTGGGGCCCTGGCACGTTGGCCAAGTCCAAACAAAGAAACTGTAAAGTTTACGGGTCACACGATGTGGCAGGAGCACTACGGGGAAACCCCTCTTCTCCTCTCTCTCTCTCTTTCTCTCGCTCTCCCTGCCTCCTTTCTGGCAGGACAACGACGTCTCTGCAGCTTCCTGTGCATGGCAATAAAATTACTTTAGCCCATAAGTATGCTACAATTTTACGTACGAGCCCCCAGCTTTTGGTCGCAAGTGCGGCAAATAGTTTTGCCGCCACGCCCCTGCACCCCAAAAACCGTCTCCTTCTCTCACTGTCTCTCTCACAGTCTCTCTCCGGTTCTCCCTCTATTCTTTCGCCCTCGCCGAGACACACATCATAATTAATGCAAAGCTGGCAAATGTATGCAACACCTGCGGTTTGTTTAAAACGACCACAAGCATTCCCCACTGCAAAGTCCTTCACACACACAAACACAGACAGAGCCCCACTATATTCTGCAGCCAATTCTGGCTATTGAAAATATTTGGCCAAGTCCCTGGCATTTTATGTTTATTTAATTGCAGACACAATCAACTATCCTCTCGTTATGTTTCAGATCATGCGAGGTTCATCATGTAAGGGTCTCAATCTGAATAAAAATTAATAATAAACACATATTTTATTAAATAAGTTAATGCTTCAAAATGTAAAATAATTTTATATTAATGTCAAGGAAGTCAGTTCTTTAAATTAAATATAATTAACTCTACATTTTACTTTACTTTTTATTTGGCATCAGGTTTGTGATCACAGATTGCCTTGTCAATAGTGCCCAAGTGTCGTTGCCTCAATTCCGATTTAGGCTTTCTACCTCCATTGACGAAATCAGTTCTAAACTGTTCTAGAAAATCTCAGAAAGATGCCCGACAATTTTAACTTCAGTGAGGCTTTCAACAGCCAGACTTTGCGCGGTCGCGCCAATGTAAGTGACTTCATAGATGTTTCCTATCCTCCCAGAGAGCCTCTCAGAGTACAGGATTCTCTCACAGGTAGCCAAGGCCACCTGGATCTCGGTGGGCGTGATCTACCTGATGGTCAAGATGCAATGGAACAATACGAAGAGCCGTGATGGCAAGCTCTACTGCAAGGGCTGCCAGCAGGTGATGCTGACTGGCTAGGATGCTAGGAAGTGCCACATTCATTCCATATATCCAATGTGTTCATTCTCCACTTAAGACCTCCCGAAATCTGCTGTTCCGCCGAGTTCATACCTTCGTAAAATCTTATGTAGCTTGCTGGGTTAATAAATGGCAAAACTTTTTTAAACAGTTATAAAAAGCTTATAAATTAAGCTAAAGAATAAATTAATTTACTACATAACATATAACACATATCATTCTATAGAATTCTCGTTTATTTTAAATTAATTACAACAATTGTGTATAATTTTCTTCAGGTTTAATCTAAGAGTCCCTTCTCGCTGAAAAAAAGAATCGATTTTTAATTTAAAATTGCTTAACTGAGTAACTCCCGTTTTCGGATAATTTAACTGAAGTCCGAAACCTTTTCCAATTTATATATCCAATCAAATACCAATTTCATTGCAATCATATTCAATACGCTTCGCTTTTCAAATTGAATGCCCGAGGGTCAATAAAATTGGTTTTTCAATTGGCTGTGGCATATTCCTACAACTCTTGCGGTCAGTTGAACAGGACCATATCCCGAAAACCCTTATAACGAAGGACCCCAACCCCCTGAATCGACAGCCGTTGACGTGATGACGACACAAGTTGTTTGCGGTTAAGGTTTTTTCTGTCGCATCATGCGACTCGGGGGTTAACTATAATTAACCAGTTTAGCTCTCACATTGCAAATTGTTTTTTTTTTTAATACATATACTTTTGAGCCCCTTTCTTTTCTGCTGTTATCCGCTAATTAATGGTCTTTTGTTTTTTAGTTGACATGCAAATGAGTTGCTTGTTCTGAGGCATTGAGTTGTTGTCCTCCACACGTCAATTAAGTTGGCATCGATGTCACAGAAGAATAAGGCCGCTGATGAAGGTTTTCTAAAACTATTTCAGTACTTGTGATGACATCATTTGAGGCCTTTATTATTAGGGTTAACTATGATTACAAGCTTAAGGTTATTAGGATTTCTGATCTGATCTCTTTAAAGTTACTTTTAGTCTTCTCGAAATTTTAATTAAAGAGACTAAGTACGCCTAAAAAAAGGAATTTTCGACGCCTGTGGGTAAGAATAAAGGGTAGTAGAAGGCACCCCCTCTCTTGGCATAATACAGACTCCGCTCAGCAATGGGGCAGCAAATGAAACCCGACATCGATTTTGTTCTCAAGTTACATTCGCTTTTGTTTACACAAAAATTATGTTTAATGAGCAGCAACCCCGAACTTCACAGAGCCCACAGCATCTTCTCGGGGTTGGCGGCACAACTGACAATTATAATTACAAGGTCTTAAGTTTTTCGTGAAAATTATTATTTTAATTATGGTCCGCAAGTAAGGACGAGGGTGGAAAATCGAGGCAAGTGGGAGGAAACCCTGCGGAAAAACCAAGAAAAATTCGATACATTTATGACAGACACTGTGACAGATCATAAATTCAGCGATTTGAGTGATGTGTTTGTGCAACAATAAACTAAACGAAATCTTCCGCTTTATACGATTGCCATTCCAAAGGGGGAAAGGGCAACGGAAATGGCAGCGAAAGAACCATCTAATCAAGTGACATAATCAGTTTTTATGGGTACCAAGGCAATCATAACTTTGGCACATACATATACGGGTACTGTATACCCCGTATATCGACTTGAGTTTTATTTTCGCACGTTGATAATTTTTATTTCCTGCTGCTCGCCCAGATAACTTCTGGTGCGTATGTCCCTCTGCAAATAAAATACATTTTTGCTGCGCTTTTATTTCCCATCAAGAAGTCGCACACAAGACTGGTCCGCTGGTCCTTGGTCCCCCTTTGTAATAATCATTTATTTAATGTGCCAAAACATTTATTATTTCCGCGGACCGTCGGAGACTCCGGTCGTCCTTTGCTCAGTCTCTGTCTGAGTCTGTGTGTGTGTGGGAGTCCTTGGAATGGTCAAAGTTAGATTGGACACTTGCGCCATTTTCGCCTAATGAATCTAATTGAGTCTAACAAGTGGCCAGGCAACATCATGTTAATGCTAATGTCGTCGCCCCAATCGCTGTGACCTTCATGCTCTCGGTCGGGTCTTTAAGATAGGCTTATTTTGTTGGGAAAGGAAAAAAAGGTTTGTGCTTTGTTCAGTAATTAGGTAGCAGTATGTAGGAGAGGTCTTAAATAAAATAATATTAATCAAGCGACATTGTTTATTTAAAAAATAGAAGACTTTGAATATATTTTGGGTCTTAACATTGAGGAAAATAGTAAATATTTTGTGAAATATGAATAATATTTGCTTTATTGAGATACTGTGACTTTTAATGTATTTATGAAAGTTAGTAATATATTTTAGGGGTCTGTTAATATCAGAATTTTTAATACATTTTGTTTTTTTTCCAATAAATACAATTTGGTTATACAGCTCTGCTTACATCTTTTTAAAACGAATAAGTATGAATTCCCCTATAAATTCCAATAATTTTATGAAAAATTACAAAATGCCCTCGAAAATACCCCCAAAAGCTAAAACTGAGCAGTAAAAAGTGCCTGGATTCAGGGACTCAAACAAATAAAGCCAATAGCAAAATGTTAAACGAAAAATATTTCCAACTCATTGATTGCCCTACTCCACGACCTGAATATCCTCTGTTTGCATATTTGTGTGTTCAAACAGCAGCTAAAAAAAGGAAAACTGAACAACAGAATGTGCGATTGGGTGGGTGTTTGTGTGCACACAGTACACTGTACAGTATGTCAGTCTATGAAATAATGAACGCTTGAATGATTGCATACTTTTCGGCTGCTTGCCGTTTAACATTTTCATTGCCATAACTTGTGTTTTTTTGTTCGTATATGAAAAAGTACCGAAATCGGTTAATGTTTATTGAAAAAGCATAAAATTCGTTCTACCAGAATGGAAAATATGCTTTTGATACAATTATTGTTCCTATCTGCAGGCGCCGGCTCTGCAAAACGCACCCCAAGCCCAGGGAACTGAATCCTCACCCTCTTCCGAATACAGTTCAACATTTTGTTATGCCCTTGCAGGGGGTATTATAGGATTTTAAGTCTGTAAAGAATTTTGATACAAAGATAAAGAAATAATAATTAATTTAAGATACATTTACTTTAATCTCTGTCGATTAATTAAATCTAAATGTAAAGAAGGAATTTAAAACACTTCGACCACAACCTTCCGTGTCTCCGAATATTATTTAAAAGTCCTTAAAAAGTAATAAAAGAATTTATTTTTGATTACTCCTGAAAGTGTATAGAAACTTCGAGTATTAAAATATTTTCTGGTTTTTCCGTTTTTAAATTTGTTTTTCTTTTTGCGCTCTTTTTTTCGTTTGAGTTCATTTTGCCCTCCGGCTTGCTGTTCGTTTTTTGGCTGCGACCCCGAAGGCCTGCAGTTATATGGGTCGCTTGTCGTTGATAACAATCCTGGATAATATGCGGCAGCCAGAGAGATGAATCCTGAATCCTGATGCGGCTCTAGGAATCGGCTTTGGCCTTGGGTTTGGTAAAAGCGGAAAGCAATTTCATGGCCATGAGGTGGAACCACATTGAAATGGTATGGGGATGTATGATTTTAGAGGAGAGTGGTTTTTAGCTTTTTTTAGTTACGTTATTTGCATACGTTGCATTTATGACGGGAAGTATTTTTGGGGAATATAATAATTTAATTTAAAGGAAATTATTGCATTTTGCCATTTAGAAATTACAGAAAAGATCTGTAGTTTATAAGAATTATTTAGCTTGAAAATAAAACAAAATAGTTTAAAAAGAAAAAAATAATTTATAATCATAAACTTTTGAACATTTTGATATAATTTTGGGTTTGATATAACTTTGTCTCTGTTAAGGTAGAATTTTCTAAAATATTTCCATTTGATCCCAGCTTAAAAATGAATTTTCTTTTATAATTATTCGAATCATTATTTCCCTCTTTAAGCAACTTCTTAAACCGCAAAATGTGAATAATTCAACATTATTATTACCATTAAATATTATTATATACCTAAATTATATTATTTATTATTAGATAAACATAACCATAACTTTGAAAAATAAATACATCTCCAAGAAATGTTTTAAAAATGTAAAAATGTAACATTTCCATTTGCCTCACAAATTTAATCCTTCAATTATCTAGTACCTTATCAGATTAACCCTCTTAAAATTACAACTCCGTTTGATTATAATTTTGATGAATTTTGATCATCAGAAAAGTTGTATTCTACAACAACAAAGATGAAAAAGAGCTGAACCAAATTACATCGCTTTGATATTCAAATGGTCTCTTGTAAACTTTCATTTGCCTTTAACCGCCACTCATTTTCACATTTTCACAATTTCGCACTTTATGCATTATTCAAAAGTGCTGGCCATCGAAGGGTTAAGCTGAGGGGGAGGGAAGGGCGGCGAAGGACTCCTCACGGAACATATTTCGATATTTCATGCCCAAATAAATGCAATGAAAATTCATCAATTGACTCGACTCGCCAACTCGTCAACGCCTCAGTTGGCATCGACACTGTGTTGTGGCCCCATTTGCATATAAATTGCTTTTGACATCGTTTGTTTGCCGAAACACTTTTTCCATCGCCCTAGCACTCCGCCCTCCACCCCCACGTCCACTTATAAATCCGAAAAAATAATTTTTTGTTCATCGCCGTCCATGTCAAGTGCTTATCAGCCTGTTGGCATCTGTCCGGAAAAGCAATTGCAGAGCTCTCGGCCTCACTCTTTTAATTGCCACAATTTGCGCTTAAACGTTTTGGCATTTCAACTCAGCGCCTGCAGCTCCACAAAAATACAAAAAAAAAAAACAAAAAAGCAAAAATAAAATAAACGAAACAAGCGACACCCATGGTGACAATTATATAGAGCAGTTCGGTTCTGGCCCAGGTTGGGGATTCCAAAATGGAGCTGTGTAGCGGGAAGTACTACTGCCCTCGGGGCAGCATCGCAGGCTTACAAGTTGGCCCATTAGAGCCACGCGCCTTGTCTGTGGAGTCTGTGGAGCGATATGGGGGGCGTAAAGTCGCATCGGTGGGCGGGAATGTCAACTTAAATGCCAACAATAATAATGCAGGGACGGGGACTTGATTAGTTATCAGATCAAGCCGACAAATAGTTGCTCTGTGAGGACTATAAATGATGGAAAACTAAGAACTAGGACGTAGGAACTTTTCAATGGGAAATTGTACAAAATTAAGAGCCAAAACGTAAATATGTGCTTAGAAAGATTGAGCTTTAAATGAATATAATAAATTATGTGGCTTCTAATTATATTTTAATTTAATTTATTTGTTATTTTATTTATCTGTTTTTACATAATCAGTTCAACGTACTTGGGAATTCAGGTGTAATGCATGCAACAACTTACGGTGAATGTTGGTAGGTCTCTCTTTAATTTTATTATTATAACTTTCTATTTTATTTTTAATGTATTTATTTTGTATATTTATTTCTATAAACGACGTTTTGTGACTATTCGGCAACTGTAATAGTTTTATTATATTTAGTGTTCTTAAGCAGTTCATTTATCTATTTTCTCCTCAACAAACTTAATGACAAATCCGGCAAGCCCCAAAATCCAGTTGGTTTTTCTTGCGCCCATGGGCAACATGCGGCGTTGACACAAAAATTCGTTAGAAAAACCCCAAGAACAAGACGTTAGAAAAGCGGCAGAAGGAACAAAAAAAGGAACCGCGACGATGGCAACTGAGGGTGACATTATTTTTCATGTCAATGCCTAAAAAGGTCCAACAAGAATAATAACCAGAGGAAAAGCGCAGAAGCTGCGGCAGACTTTTGGCGGTTCTATTTTTTCTCTTTTGTGTTTGCCTGGCTGATTCTTTTGCATTTTTTATAGAGACCCGACCACGCCCAACCAGCGCCAGTACGCCCCCGAGGGCAGGTGTTGCGCGCTTTGTTTCTATTGTCATCAAGTGGAATTGGCTTTTAATGTTGCCGCTGAGATATCTTAAGAATAATTGTTTTGCGTGTTTTTCTTGATTTCCACGGCTTTCACATTTTCGTATAGGCCCCGCAGGTGCGTTTTATTCCTAGCCGATGTGATTTCTTGCCCCTGAGTTTTTAATGTTTACTTAGGGTCGTGTTCTTTCGCGGGTCGCGATGGGTTGAGACCTGGGACCTGGGAATGGTCCAGGGAGTTATTAATTGTCGAGAAAGAAAGTTTTAAGGTAAAAGGGAAAAATACAGGAAGTGTAGAAGATGCACAAAAAATTCTAAAACAATTTTAAAGGAGGGTTCAAATAATTAAATACAATTTTAATGAAGCTAGGATTCATTTTGGTAAGAAGAATCTTATTATTTTAGAATTTAAACTAAAATAAATTCACAACTATGGAAAAATGCAGCATTTTACCTATAATGGAGAAAAGAATAATGTAGTCCTTGTATTTTATTTAAATCTCAAACCTCTTAAAACATTTAAACCTAATTAATTCATTAATAATTCTTTTCGCTCCTATTTTTAGCTCTCTAAATAGTTTATCTTTCGAGTTTTCCAAACCCGTTCGAGGAAATGATTCCTTCAAATATGCAAATCCCACTCATGTGTGTGGGCACGCATCGTTTTCGATTTAAATATAAATTAATATTTTAACACGCTTCAGCTCTGTTGTATGTATGTTTTTTTTTTGGGAACATAATGAAGTCGACGAGGAGCCAGTCTGGCTCTGATTTCGAAGCCTGAGCATCCTCTGTTCATTTAAATTTAAATCCATGTGTGTGTGTGAGCTCCTTTGCTCATTTAATCTTAATTAAAAACCGGTTTTTCGGGTTGCTGCCTGCTCTCGTTAATATATTTTTTCCTTCTTCTGCCCCAAAATGTATGCTACGACGCTGAGAACTGTTGAGTTTTATTGTTGTTGAAACGGCTTTTCGGGCAGAATCGGGTTAAGGATATGCGAAGCATCCTGGCACATTTATTTAGTATTCATCATATTTCTGATTTATTCAGTGGCAAATGGGCACGCGTATTTATGCTTATAATTACATCCAACGGGAAGTGTAACCCTAAGAACCTGAGCAAGGGGGTTGTTGTGCGTGTGTGTGCGAGTGTGCGAGGTTGTTTATTCATATGAAAACTGTTGTTCTTCGGGTTCGTTTATAGTTTACGCATTTCACGGTTGAATTTACACCTTTGGGATTAGATTAGTGCCGAAGGCAAGTCTAAAGGGTGAAGGGGTTGAAAATGCCAACCATTCTGTTTTTTTGGGAATAGCAAAAGAATAATAATTATGGTTTTGTAGGCTTCAAATATGTAGGTGTCATATTTAAATGTTTAAACCAATCTTATAATGATGAGATTTTAATGATTTTTCTTATAAAATTATTGAAATTATAAAAAATACAAGCAATTTGAAAAAATTAAAAAGTTTAATGGAACATTTTTGAAGCTTAGTCATTTATGCGTTGAAGAATATTTATAATTTAAATCGATAGTATATGTTAAGTTTATTTTATTATATTAAATGTATGATCATTCATTTAGTAAAAATTAAAATCGATTAAAACTACTGAGCACTTTGTTTCTTAATTTACCAAATAATCTCAACAAATGTTAACTGAAGGTATTATTCTAAGCTAAATCCGAATAAAGTTTTCCTCGCTTCCCATAAAATCTCAAATATATCCTTAAGCTTCGTAGTCCATTTTAAAATATGACTTCTTTCGCCCCAAAGTATATTCGTTTTTCCCCTAAAATATTTCGTTATAGATAAGCCATTTTGCATCCATGCATTAACACATTATAAACTTCCACTTTTCGGCGTTTTCAATGCGTATGTTGATTTTTATGTTATTTCATAACCCAAAATGATAAACATCAAAAGCGACTTTTCGACTGTACCATAAAAATTGATAGAAACATACGCACAGGCACACTCCATATCCTTTTTTTTTTGCGCTAAAATTTTTCAATAATTCCGCAAATTCAGGACAGACATCGACCGAGGGGTTGGCTTTTTCTGAGGGGGCCTGTGTTAAGCGCTATCTTTTGACGCACTTAATCTGCCAATAAAAGTAAATCAAAAGGCAGCGAAAACCCCGGAACAACCAACCCCCAAACCAAAGCGGCAGTTCAAGAGGCATTTCCTGTTTTAAATTGAGGTATGCCATGGGATATTGCCGATATGGATATGGGATATGGCAAAAATTCCTTGCCTATTTTTTTCTCTCTCCAATAAATTGCCGCTGTTTCAGCTAGGGAGGGGAGAGCGAGAGTTTCTGTGTTGAAAAGTGTAATTTTAAAAAGTCATAATCGCAGATAAGTGCGGTCTCAAATTGCCGGAGCTGCAGACCCGAGTAAAAATGCCTGACAGAAGGCTATTCATTACAACGACCAACGATGGCTGGGGTTCGGGGTAGACTGAATGGCCATATATACATATCACATATGACTACCATGGTCCATCTTTGTGGGTGTGTATTTTACACAACTTTTGCCCATAATCCCCGGCGCTCGCAACAACAAAAGGCATGGAAAAATGGAAAGCAAAAAAAAGGCATCGGAGAAACGAACGATTTACCAATTTTCATTTCAAGTCCATTGTTGCCTCGCCCCCTTCGGCCCATGATATATGTAGGTATTAAAAGTTATTGAAAAAATTGCTGACAAAAGAAGTATAAATATTTACGCAAAATACTATTTGAAAGTCAAGAGGCAGACACACAGGATCGGAGGATCGAAAATCGGGTTCGGTGTTGGTTTCGAGGGGCTGGCCTCTCGAAAGCGGATTTCAAGCATTGTGAAGAGCCGTCGACTGGCAAATGCAAATGATTCGGCCCTTTGATGTTTTATCCACAACCAATTTCTCACAGATAAAAAAGCACAGACTCTTAAGCTTGGACTTGAGATTTTCTCGATTTTTAAGGGGTTGGGCGGGGCGGTTTTTGTGGTAAGTTTTAATTACAATGAGTCGGCAGCTTAGGGAGAAGAGTTTTTGTCTTGAGGCCAATAAAGGTATGCTGTGAATAAAGTAAGTATTTAATTTTGTTTTTAATTAATTTATTTGAGTGGGTATTTAATTTTTTAAAATATTGTTTATGGCTTTTATTTTGAGTTAGATTTAACTTTATTTAATAAGGTTTTTGGGTGCTTTAAATATAAAAATTGTTTTCTATGGTATCAACTTATCTGAGATGTCAAACTAATTTTTTTTTTTTGTTAAATATCAGTAAGAAATCAACCTTTCTATTTTTAATAATAATTCAATTAAGTAATTACCACTATAATATTTAATAATAATTAATTTAGGTCATAGCAATGGCAAATAATACAATTTAATATGGAACTCTTTTTATAGTTCTAAGAACTTCTCAAAAGGTACCTAGACAATATGTATATCAAATTATAATATTTTATATTTATAAATGAAGCAATCTAGTAGATATTTCTTATAATAAAAAATTATTTGTATGAGATTTTTTTTTGATATTCATTATTTTCCTACCTTCCAAACCTCACATCCAAAAATACAAATTTAATTAAAAACACCCACGCAATTGAAATCCCACACAAAAAAGTTGAGACAGCAAAACAAAAGTTCTCCCTTGTGAGCTTCCAAGCAGCAGCATCCAATAGATATAAATAAAAACCGAAAATGCTATAAATTTTATGTGAAATATAATTGCTTAATGGCAATGGCACAATGCCTAGCATAATTGCCACATTTCGCACCTTGGGAGCAGCAGTGAGTCTTATAAATAAAAATTAATTTTAAGCAGCCCGCCGCCAGTCGAAAACAACAATAACAAGACAATTACACACCACACACACTCACAAAATGAGCAGCCGCCACACCCTCAGGATCGCACCTTTTCACCAAGGACTAACAAGGACACCGCACCGACAAATTGTCGGACGACGTTTGTCGAGTAGAAAATTGAAATTAAAAAGAAAATGCACAATGGCAAAAAATGTCTAAAATGTTAACAACTTTTCCGGTGCCGGTGCTGGGGCTGGTGGTGGTGGAGGTAGAAAAGCGGCGGCGGTCGTGGAAACTGTGGGAAATTGTCGCGTCTTGGGCGATAAATCAGGCAGGTGTCGTCGGCGGTTGGGTGTTAAGCATCTTGGCAGGCTTTTTCTCTCTCGCTTTTTTGCCATTTCCCTGTGTATGTGAGAGCTGTGGTCGCATTAAAAATGCAGCAAAGTTGCCGGAACAAGCTACATAAACCACCCGAGAACGCTGGGCCCCTTTCCACCTTCCTGCGCCCCATATTTCATGCAAAAAGGAGGCGCAAGTAATTAAATTCAAGGAAAACTAACAGCGGAGACCGCACTGTAAAAATGCCATAATTATACGCGACTGCATGTCGTGTGGGCTTAGTGTGCCGCCACCGCCACCCACCCACAGCCTTAACCTCTCACCCTCCATGGAAACTCAACCCCCTTTTAACCCCTCAAACAGGCGAGACAACCGGCGGGGCGCACATACGCCGAGCGTCATAACCTTTTACTGCCATCGTCTTGGCCTTCGTCGACATCTTCATCTTCGTCTTGGTTTCTTCGGTGGCTCCTTTGACCTCGAAGCTGCTTTGATATCCTGTAAAAATTTGCTGAGAAAGATGTTACTTATGGGGGTTAATATTCCAAATGGTATAGTGGAGTTTTGCAGAGGTCTCAGATTTAAATTTTAGATTTAAGTAAAAGATTAAATATTTGAAATTTCCAAACAATGTACAAATTGAATAAAAAAATAGTATTACAGAAGCAAATATATTTTTGTATATATGAAGTGCCATGTTAAGATATAATCCATTCAAGAGCATAGAAAGATTTTTTTCTTTTTATTTCTTGGACAACGTTAGACAAACAAATATTGCTATTTACATTTCAAAATTTGTAATACACATTTCATAAGATTTATAATAAAGTTACTATTCGGTTTATTATTTATATATATTTTTTTGTAAATTTATTTATACAGTACCCAACTCATCGTTACACTTTCGCTTCCATTATCTTTTCTGGCTATATGGTAACCACATTTTTGCAACGCTTTTCATGTCTGTCTGCCGCTCTTCTCCCGCTTCAACTTGCGGGGTTGCTGGTGCGGCTGCTTTCGCGTCTTAATCCTTTTTCCATTATTATTTTCATAATTCTTATTTACATGACGCCAAGACGTCTTCGTCTCTGCCTCGGGTTTTTCCTTCGCCATGCCGAGATTTTAGTTTGTTATTGTTGTGGGTGGGTGGTGCTTTCCCCAAATTTTCCAAGTCCTTTCCCAATCCCAAAGGGTAGAGCTTGTATCTGGTATTTTTTTTCTTCAATGTTTGGCGAAAAATTATTTTCTTATAACTGAATTATTCACCGATTACATGCCGTTGTCTCTGTCTCTTTCGCTTCACCCCTTTTTTGCTGCCTGTCGCTTTCGCTTTGCCAACCCCTTATCGTGCCTTACAAATTTATTACTCATACGCCCCGCCCAACGGGCCCGCAGCTCTTCGGTTTTCCACTTTTCCGGACAGACCCAGTTCGGAATGATTCGCTTGTTTGTGAATATCGGGGGTGGGGCCGGGCTCATATACATACATATATTTGTATATAGAGATGTACGGGCGGGGGTGCGCATGTGAGAACTGCATAATTATGAGCGCAAAACGGATTTAATTTTTAATTAAAGCGCATTTGAGTGCCTCCCGTCGTCCCACGTACTTTGTAGCCTTTGGAATTGCTTTTCGTTCTTTTTGGTTTTTATTGTGTTTGTGTTTGGGTTTTACTTTGTCTGGAATTTTTTTATTTGCACTTATTGGAAAATGTTTTATTTTTATCAAGTTGTATTTTTAAGTTGTTTTGCTTAAGAAGTTTTAGTTTTATTGGTTGTATGTTTTATTTTATTTAAAAATGTTAATCTGTGTCTTAAAGTCGTGGAAAAAGGATTTTCTTTCTGAAGGAAAATAATAATAATATGAGATATAAGAAAGAAAAGAAATAAATTATTATTATTATTATTTTTTACAGAGTATTGAAACGATTTTTTTAAAGCTTTAAAAACTTTGCTTAATTTAGCCTCTTCTATAAAATTAAGCATTATTAATATCATCAGATCACATACATATATAATAAATGTATTTTTGTATGTCTTCCTAGTTAATTAGTATAAGGAAAAACTTTAATTATAGGAAGTTAAAAAGAAATTTACTTAAAATAAATATAAAATAGTTCACTCACTCAAGGCTGTAAGAAACAAAGTGCAAAATAAAAACCAAAAGAACCTCGGCCATATTTTAAATAGAGTCCCATAATGAGCTCCTTTCTGGCCACCTTAAATTAAATTCCTTTGGCACAGGGAAACCTTGATTGCTTTCCTTGGTGCTGGGCACTTGTACCTGTATCTACCTCCCATTTCGGCCACCGCCAACCGCTTTCCTCGTGCGCTCAATATTATGCTTTCATTTCTGTTTGCCAAGTGTTTGCATAAAGCGCGCGTTGACTGACCACGCACCCCGTCCCCATTCCCATCCTTACCAGCTTCGTCAGTGCCTCCCTGGATGCCGCCGCCACCATCATCATCCCGTCCAAGTAACGGGCATCGATAATGTGTCGCATGTTTAACCGGAGGTTGCTCCCCCCGACTACGGGTTCTGCACAGGGAAAAAATTTTAATCTTAATAATAAATTGGATTGGGTCAATAGAAACGGAAAGAATATATCCATATAAATAGTTTAAAAACTCTCAAATATTTAAACTCTCAAATATTTATACATATCAAAAATTATAATAAGCTTTTAATAATGCTTTACATATGGCGGTAATCTTGTAAAAGCTTAAATGCAATCAAATTAATTTAAAGAAACGCATTGGCAAATTTTAAAATTATATAAATTATAAACTTTGCTATTTATATTTTGGTTTAATTATTAATCTAAGAAAATAATTAAAATAGACTTGAAATCCTTATAAAATTTTTTCTCAGCATTCTCCTGCTCCAGTTCCTGATTCTGCTCCTGCTCCTGTTCCTGTTCCTGTGCCCGTTCCACTGGCCACCGTCCGTTCACGTTGATGATGACACTCATAACAATTGCGCGACGGCATTTTACCTGAACAAACTTTGATACATGCACGGGGTGGTGGTGGTGGTGATGGGGAAATGGGGACAGGGGTTGATCAAGGGGCTGTGGGGACCTCCAGCTGAAGGCAATGACCAAAACCAAACCAAACGTAAACGCAAATGAAAGCAAAATGCAGTCATGTCAGCAGCAGGAGCAGGAGCAGGAGCGGCAGCAGCAACGTCCACGATGATAGCGGTGCAGTGGCTGCTAACAAAACACGTGGCGAGGGTGCAATATCAGCAAATGGGGAAAGGTGGGTCGGGAGGCTACCTTGGCCATTTGGCAGTTGGCACTCGAATGCAATTTCAGTAATTAAAATAAACAACAGACGACGCCAGCGACGGGGCAGTGCAACAACTCCTCTGACGTGCATTTCGGTCAGGCCCGATGACAACATCATCTTCAACATATCATTATCAGACAATCCTTGCAACCATTTGGGCCAATTGCTTTGTCAAAATAAACAGGAAGCGTTTTAATGCACCCTATAATTTTTAGTAGTGACTAGGGAATACTCTTCCTAAAGGTATTTTATTTTTTTCTTTATTTATTATTATTTATTCTAAGTTATTTGATGTTGCTGCTTGTTCATGAATAATAACCATATACTTTCCAGATTTATTTAGTTAATGTTCTCTATCTTATAAAGAACATATAATAAAAGTTACCAACAAAAACCAAAGGCGACCACGGAAATGGACTTAATTAAATGCAATTTTGCAATGCGTTTTCTGGCCATTTGAGTGCGCAATTTACTGTCCACCCCATGGAGTGAAAATAATCGTGTGTGTGGGAGGGATGGGGTCGTGGCATTGTCACTCGGTAGGTAGGTTTTTATGTTTGTTTAATTGTCGGAGATGCGATTCGCTTTATGCTTATTTATGATTTAATTAAATGCAATGTGCGGTCCGCAAAATGAGCCATGTAAGTCATGGGATTGGGGGTTCGAGGCAGCTATTTAAGGGTGGCATCCATCCGATGGTTCGGCTGGAGTGTTTATTTTGGTTTCGAGACGTTCTTTGTGGCCAGAAAATGACCAGAGAATCTCATTTAATTAAGTTTCCCGGCCATAATGAGGAAATTCACTGTCCCTGACAAAGGCATGCATTAATACAATATATAAATATATATATATATATATTTTCAGCAATTTATCATAAGCCCTTCAGCTGAAAAAAAAAGACAGGAAAAAAAGGAAAAACAATCCGACCATCAATCAAATTATTAAGGTACCTTTTTTTCTCTTTCATTAAATTCCCAGTAACATTTGGTCAACAGTTGGAGAAAAGGGAATTATTGATTAAAACATTTACCATAAAAAAAAGCTCCCTTGGACTTAGCTTTGGCTATAACCCCATACACGCCCTAATCCCCAATCCCCACCGCTTGGACCCACCTTGACGTTGTTTTCGGCTTTTGAATAATTGAATTCTTCTGCTTGGCGAAACACAAAACTCAAATGCACAACCGAATGAGTTGATCAATCAATTTGAGGGTTCTGATGGCAAGCCCGACCGGATATGGGAAATGAGAAAGATATGGAGACTAAAACGTATAGATTGTGGACATGGCACATGAGTCTTTAATTAACTAAGGTACTTACCTTTAAACAAGAATACAAGATTTCGATTTTTTATGAAAGAACTTCATTGATTTTAATTTGCAATTTTTAAAAGTACTGGAACACGTTTACTCCTTTTTTACATTTTTAGTCCTAAGCCATACATTTGAGCTCAAATCTAGGAGAACAAAAATAGTGGGTGAGCCTTTTAATATATTATATACGGTTACTTACCAAAGTACGATTGTAACATAATTAAACAAATAACTAAATTGATGTTAGTCCAATTCATGATTCCACAGTTCTGATACTAACTCAAATGATATTTTTTTGAAATGAGACAGTCTTATATAGGTAAATTTAAATACTTAAACTAATTTATAAATGTTATGGCTGATTTGATATCCTAATCATATTTACACCTGTGAATGTCAAGGTCTAGAGGTTGTTCTAAAATGTCGCGCAGATTTCGACACACAGTTAAAAAGAGCGATATATTACCCTATTTCCTAAAAGCATGTTAAATATTTATACTTCAATGGGCGACAAGGGTATTCTTCGGTCGATCTTTTGAGTTAAGTTTTCCATTGTAATATATGTATAAAAATATAATTATATTAAGGTACCATGTATAATCACTTAAAGTTGGGAAAAATTAAATTTAAACACTAAATTGGTTACGAGTTTTTTTTATATGGATGTTTTTACTCAACAGTGAGAATTAAATACCAATATATTATAAAAAAAAATTGTTTTAATCTTTTAAGGCAAGCCGCGTTTTCTGGCCTTAAATAATCCTCGTGAAATCCTTTCATAATGCTCTGTATGATATCGGTTATGTAATAAGCTCTAGACTGTAACACCTTGTGCCCAGCTTTTAGCCATCATAATTTTCCAGGACTTTTCCTGTCTCAGTTGTGCTTTTGGCACTTCATTCATTTGTGAATGTGACAAGTGCCGACAGGGAATGAGAATTGTTGCTGACGACGCTCAACTTTATGTTGATTACCTTTTTTGATTATGCCTGAGTGTGTGTGTGTGTGAGTCCTTGGCACACGGCAGAAAGCCAGGATAAAACAATAAACATAAACCAAAACGGAGCGAAGCGGAGGAGCGGCAACGACGACGGCAACGGCAACGAAGGGCATGAAATATGATTGAAGTCGAAATGAAAGATCCGGAGCAGCCACTTGAGAGGTGGCCCATGTGTAGAGCGGCAATCCGGAGGCACTCTGGGGACACGAGTTGAAAAGGTGCAGCTGTCAAAAGGGACATAATCACTTTTGCCGTTCCCGGCAACGGCAGCCAAATTAAATCCAAGGAATATGCACAAACACACACTCAGCAAGGCACCAAGCCGTCCGCGGTGGCCGTGTCAGTTTACAATCCCCAAAAACATTCTAATTGCAATAAAAAGCAACATTAACTGGCGCCCCACGGGTGGGTGGCACTCAAAAACTGTCTCCTTCTTTGTAATAATCTTCGAATAAATTATGCAAAAATCATTTCCATTGTTGTAAGTGGCTTTTCCCGTACGTTGACAACGCTCTCATCTGTTTCGCTGTCGGGGCTTACGTCTCTGTATCGCATTACATTTGCTTTGTCGAAAAATTGGCAATACTTGAATATTTAATAAGCTCGAACAAAGTTGCTCTCAACATCTAGTTTGGGGTTATTTTAATTCCTGTTGCGGGTGTCTTTAAACTGGAAATGTTAAGAATTATAATTAGAAAATACAGTTGGGGTAGGGAGCTTTAAATAATTAAATATTACACTGGAAAATGTATGAAAATGTAATTAAAGTTAGATATAATTAAGACTTTTGATAAGTTTCTATGAAAGTACTTTATTTTGTGTCAGAGATAGTTTTAATTGGCGTAATATAGTAGGTACATTGGAAAAAGGTCTAAGATTTTAATTTTTGAAGAATATATTAAACAAAATATATAGTTTATAAAATGTAATTTGATTGTTTGCCTTTCCATTACCACCAATTTAACGTTAAGAAAGGCGTAAATATTATAGATTCAATAAATATTTAGAATATATTAAAAAAAATATTTTTAAATTATTTTCCTTTCCATACATCTTAATTTAACCAATAGAAAGGCTTAAATATTTTAGTTACTTTTAGTTACTATACTTTTTAATATTTTCAATATAAATCTTTCTTAATTTTACCTATGATTTGCGCTCATAAATATAAATAACTTCACTATGTTATCCGAAAAGATACAATATCTACAACTCCTTGGCCATAAACTCGGACCAAATCTTCAGCCATAATAACTGTCAGGAGACATCCTAGAAACTCCTGAGAATTTATTGACTTCTCCTAAATCCAATTGCTTATTGGCCAATGTAAAAATTATCTTGTTACGTGCAAAAGGGAAAATACCCGGAATACCTTTTGTGAGCTGAGCTGGGCTGATCTGAGCAAGGGGGGACGAGACATTAGCCGGGCATTTTATTTTCCACTTTGCTTGTATTTATTTAAATTTGAGCCCGCCCATATATATATATATGGAGAGATATAGCCCGACGAGCATGGACCTTGGGCTTATCGCTGGCAAAGCTTATTTGCACAGGCGATTGCCGAAAACCAATCGGCGTAAAATTGAAACCAGCACCGGGGATCGCCTACTTCTCCTTTTTTATTTTTCTCTTCTTGATATTTTTGTGGGGTGTGCCGGAGCATAAAAATGAAAAACAAATAAAGAGGCATCAGGGGCGGAAGGCGGCAGGGTGACGCGGCGAGTTAGTGGATAGGAAAAGTTCCAAAATTAAACATGCCTGATGCGCATCGATTGATTGACGCGCGATTTGACACGTGGAAAATGCATAAAATATGAAAATGCGAAAAGCCACTCGAAACACACACACAGAACTGTAATTGTTGCAACAACCCTCGACAGGTCCTTTGACTTCTCCAATTTCGTATGCAAATCGTCGAACGGACGAAACCGCGTTTGTTAAGCGTGAAATTTGTTTTTCATTTTTATTTTTTTGGTTTTTTGGAGGGCTACGGCGGTTGACAGACACTCAAATCGAATTTTTGTCGCGCTCCGTGGCAAGTCATAAGAAAATATTTGAATAAAAGAAAGCGAGCCCGCTCTGCCTGCCTCTGTTCGTTTTCCAACCCTCATCCCCCAATTTTCCAGGGGACTTGACTTGACGCTTCTACTTTTTTCGGCACATTATGCAAAATAAACATGCAAATAAGATTTGCAGTTAATAAAATTGGCGTACAACCTTATATTCGTGTTGTATTTATCCCCTGGCCTCTGCAGCGAGATAAGACCCAAAGACAACCCTCGAGAAAAAAACGGCGACTTGTCCATATGCCACTTTGGGGAGCAATTATGTGAGATTTTAATTTTATTGCTAAACGATTTTCTGACACGGTTTGAGCAGAATTTATGACAAATCTTTGAGCTTTAAATGTGTGCCAATTTTTAAGTTCCAAGAACGGTATATATTATAAGAATATTAAAAAAGGATGGGTAAACATGTAAGCTATGTGGAAATTATTATAGATGTTGATTCCGACTCCTAAAAAATGTGTAAAATGTATGTTCTCTCAAAGAGTTTAATTTAACTAAAAAATCCGTATATGTATTTATTAATCTGTTTTCTAAATATATATTTCAGCTTATAAAAAACTATTTTTTACTATTAATTAATATAGGCACATGTTCTTCTATTAGACTACACACTAAATATATACGACATTTTCCAATTAATTCCTTCTTAATGCCTTCTTTTAAATGCGTTATTGGGTAATGATTCTTTTATGTTTTGTACTGATTGTTAAATTTCCACAACTTTAATTTACCAATTTTATAGGAATCAAACAAAATAAATGGCAATCACGGCCTCACCTAGAACTCTAAAGACCCTGTCTATGAGTATAATTTAGTTATTTATTAAATAAAAAAGGTAGGTTGCTTTGCAGATCATGGATCACACAAGCCGAATTAAAAAGAATATTCGAAAATAAAAGGAAGAACGTCTGAACAAAACGATTCCCTTAGAACAGACTCGAGGCGAATCATCTCGCTAAACTCCAGCTCGATCGCCCTATCAATTGTCAGAAAAAATAAATAAAATAAAATTAAATAAATCAAAATAAAAACACAACAAAAATTAAACAGAACCTTTGCAGAAAATGATTCCATTAGAAAATCAACACCTTTAACGGGTTTTAACCTCGCCATGCCGAGATGGAAACGAAAAATTAAATGAAGAGAAAAAATAAAATAAAAAGAAAAGAGTTTAAAAAAATAAAGTGATGCTTTCGCCCCGAAGGCAGTTCACTGAATGAAAAATAAATAAGCCCATTCGAGCTGGGAAAACATCGAACTTTCCGATGTTTATACATGCAACCTTGTGTTTATCGATAGCCACCGATGTCTCTCCAGCCGGTATTACCAACATAGTTTTTTTATTTTAAAGGTAACAGCTCTTTCAGCAGGCATTGCCAACATAGTTTTTTATTTTAAAAGTAACAGCTTTTTAATTTTTTTGAAGAATGCTTAGATTTATTTTTAGTTCGTGATTTATAATGCCCCTACGTTGTGTATTTCTTCTCAATTTATTAAAAATCTATGCAAACTCTTTGAAGAAATTTCATGGACTTGAGTGTTTCATTAGCCACCACCACGAAATCTGAAGAGCTCTGTCTATGAGTATATTTTATTTCGATTTTGTTGCTTCCTGTTTGGGGAACAATCTTCCTTTCGATGCCTTGGAGTGGCTTACAAATGGCATGAAATTCATACGCCGTGTATAAGTAGCGTTAAATTGTGAGATTGTATTACATTTTCCCCCCATAAACAGTCTGGATTAAGATTTCTTTTCGGGTTTTGGGGAGACTAAAACGGCAGGGGATCAGACTGACGTCAACAAATGAATATTTGGAGCTGGATTGAAAGGGCGTTTTTTGATTTCAGAGTAAGAAAATTGTCGGAGAAAGTATAAGGAGTATTTAAAATGCTTTTTGGTTGTTAGTTCGAAATTTATTTATTTATACCCCGCACTACAAGTGTCACTTATAATTAGTGTGCTAGTCACGAGAACTATACAATTTAAATCATATTTTTAGCTTTAAGTATCTGAGAACATAGAGCTGTATTTATTATTTGTAAGATGATCATACTTTAATTTAAAGAAATTGATATCAGCACTACAAAATGGATTCCCCTAAACATTTCGAGAAATTGACTGACCACTTGCTTCATTTGTCCAAATTTATTGATAGGCTCATACATCAAACTTCAGGCTACTGGGAGATTCCTTCTTTCCCTTTGCAGGAGATACAAGTATCAGTCACCCTGTTTCATTTCACGGACAGAATGTTGAAAACTTTGATTGATGCATCGTCGATAGCGATGGCGATGGCGAAATGGAAATTAATCAAAAATGCAAACCGTCTTGCGACAGCCACATGCCGCACAACTTGTTCGACTTTATCGGGCTGCCTTCCCCTTGCCTGCTAATAAATTTTTATTTAAAGTTCATAAAACAAACCGTGCAGGATAATAAATTATGAGGAACACAACAACGGCGGGGCCCCCGCACAACAGCTGCGTCCATGAAATCAACATAAAAAGTCATTTGTATATAATTTTTTTCTCGGCTTTTGTGATTTTGTTTTTTCGGTGGATTTTTCAAAAACAAATTTTACACAGTTGCTGCGGCTTCACGCTTATTTCGAATGCTCCACGGGACAAGAAGTATGCAAAGTATGTGGCACTGGAGGCTGGAGTTTTCCCCCTTCTTTTCCTCGAGGCTCGTAATTCGCATTCATTTATCTAAGCAGCCGTGTCTTCTTTTTGAGCTTGTTTCTTTTGTTGTTCGTCGTACTTTTGCTTACTTTTTTACGTGACTTTCTTTGGTTGGTAGAGGGAAAAAAAAGAAAAGAAATATTGGCATAATGGGGATGGGTGGAGTATTGTGGCAATGCCATAAAGTATTGTTGTGCTTATTAAAAAACATAATTTCACCATTTTGCTTGTCATTTATTATGATTATTTGCGGTAATGGAAGATGCTGAAATTATATACAAAATTTGTGCTTGCTTGGATTGTAAAAAGAATTGTAAAGGTTGTGTTTTGGAATATTAACTATGTATAAGGTTTTTGAATATTATTTAAATTAATATTATGGAAGACAATATAATGTTTTTTAATAGTTGTATATATAATATATAAAATCATAAATTTCAGATTTATTTGGATGGTATTCCAGAGTGTCCATTGAATACGGTTAATATTTCTTTGTGACTTATTAAAATCAAAGACTAGTTTGATAAACATTTCATTCTGATATAAAACTTCCCTATTAATCCCAAACTCATTCACTAAAAAAAAACCTAATGAAAACAATTCAAATCCCCCTTGAATTGCGAAAAATAAAACCAAGCAGAAGTCACTCGATGAGGGATTAAGTTGGTCGTCTCCAATCAGCAACCCTAGGACCTTATACAAATATCCTGCCACATATATCCTGGCAGCCGGGCAACCCTTTTGTTGCTGGGTGCCGCGACATGATAAATGACCGGTGTTATTCAAATTAATTGATCAAATCCGAATGTCAGACTCTGGAAATCTGCGAGAAATTGCCAAATTACGGCATCAAATGAATTAAGTGGCGACTGCCACTCGCATGACACATCGCCAGGCGAGAGCGGATACGGATGTGGATGTGGATGTGGATGTGGATGCGGATGTGACTGTGCGAGGGTATGGGGCCAAATCCGGAAGGTATGGTGCTGGAAAATTTGCATGTGTCATGCGAGTGTCCGAGTGAGAGTGCGAGTGCGACACCCAGCGGGTACCAACACCGCCGGCAAATTCCGGACGGGAGCCGGCTCTACGGGTATATGTGTGTCAAACGGTATAGCTTCCGGTTGAATGATTGGACAAATGAATGGCTTACAAACGGACGCATGTCGGTACGGACGCAGGATAACCACAGCCACATCCACATCCGCATTGAAGGGGCGGAAGAGGCATTGGAGCGGGAACTGGACCAGGAGGAGGGACCATGCAGTCCCTGCGGGCTTCTGGTCAAATGTTTGCGGTTACTACGGGTGTCCAGTACTCGCCCAGCAATGAGGCACTCAAAGAAATAATCAATGTATGCAAGATCAACAAAGTATTCAGAAAATAAAATAAAAATATACACCTCAAGATCTCGTCAATAAACCAACTATAAAATTAATAATAAAAAAATAAACACAAGACAATCAAGCCAGCAAGAAATCCCTTCGGGAAAGAAATAAATGTGGCTCAAGAGTCATGGATCACATAAGTCGAACAAAAAACCGAATTACAAAATAAAAATGGGAACTCAATCAATAAGAATATAACTAAAAAACGTCCGTTTCCGATTCCAGAAAAAAACCATGGTAAAAAAAAGTATACAGAAAATAAAAATAACAATACAAAATATTGTATCATCTGAAAAAAAAAAAAATTAAAATTAATAAATGAAGTGAAGCCTATCCAGTATCCAGTATTTCCGTAGGACAAGAAATAAAAATAAAATGAAAAATTAAATGAGAACCAGGGCAGAAAAGGAGTCCCTAACAACAAACCCGAGGCGAATCATCTCGCAAAACTCCAGCTCGATCGCCATATCAATAGTCAGAAATATAAAATAAAAAAAAAGCAAGTAGTTAAAAAAATAAACTTAAATAAAATGAAAAAATAAAATAAAAATCAAAGAGTTAAAAAAAAATAGAGTGATGCTTTCGCCCCGAAGGCACTTCACTGAATGAAAAATAAATGAGCCCATTCGAGCTGGGAAAACATCGAACTTTCCGATGTTTATACATGCAACCTTGAGTTTATCGATAGCCACCGATGTCTTTCCAGCCGGTATTACCAACATAGTTTTTTATTTTAAAGGTAACAGCTCTTTCAGCAGGCATTGCCAACATAGTTTTTTATTTTAAAGGTAACAGCTTTTCATTTTTTGGAAGCCGTAATGCTTAGATTGATACATTTCATTTTATTGCTTCTACTCAAGGATTACCTCACTTGAATAAACACTTTAAAAATATATATTTAATCTGATAGTGTATACAAATTTGTAAGAGAACAAGAAAGGCAGAAAAAATAATTTAAATAATGTTCTAATGAACTTAGAACTTTCCTAAATCCTTTCAGTGCACTCGAGGCAATACAGGACAATTGCCCGTTAGCCATATTTTTCGAAGCCAAAAATTGTGCTCAAATTGAAATCGGAATTGCAAATTAACAGCCATAGCAGCAGGCAACGATTTATTGCCTTGGCAAACCCCCTCCCAACCGCCCCAATCTTTGGTAAAACGATAGAATCAGTCAGTCATTTGAGTTGGATTAATTGCTCTGACTTTCTGGGAGGCCGAAGCGTCGGCCAAGGCAGAGCAAACTGATTAATTTTGTCGAGATTTTACAATTTGAGAGGCGTTTGCTGCCGAGAGTGCCTTTCGAATGATTGCAGAAAGCAATTAAATGCTTAAATTGAGTGCAAAGCAAACTGATTGGATTTCTCCAACTACGAGTATTTTTGCCAAGACTTCTAGTGGGTGCTCCAAGTATTTCTCCCTGCACTAACATTTTCCCACACACTGGGACACACACCACTCCAGCGGGAAAGTGACAAAGCCACTTAACACCTACTCATGTCACCCACACAATCCGCTTAGTTTAAATACCCAAAAGGCTAAACAAAAAACCCGGTAGCGGAAGCCACCCACACAAAGGGCGAGTGGATCCGGTGGCTGTGTGGGGAGAGGGTGCTTGGTGCTTTCGGTGATTTTTTGGTGACTTTCTGCAAAATTTAACAAAAACAACAAGAGGGTTCCGTTCCCAGCTTCTTTTTACACTCTAAACGCCCCTTTTTATGCGACGATTTTCCTCAGCTTTTTTGTGGTGGCTCAGCCGAAAAGGGTCTTTTGCGGTAGCAACCACCGAAAAACTACAAACGAAAAGGGGACCCCAGAGCTGAGGGGTAAAGTTTCCACTTTTCTGCCAAAATAAACCCTCATCGACGGCGACTCGCTCCCAATTCGAGCAACAAGTGTACACTCGGAAAGGAAAATACCATTTCAATTGCACCCCGACTTTCCTGGAAAAATAGAAAAGGGGAAAATTGCAAAAAGGAGTGAAATGTTGAGGAGAAGAAACAAAGCTACTTGTGGTAGTACTAAGTACTGGGCTGGAAAGGGTGAGAAAATGTTGGAAAAGATTCCTAAATATCGCAACCAATGGTTTCTCTATAAATATGTTGTAGAAGTGTTCTTTCTTTAGTAAAAAAACGAAAGTACATATTTTTTAAACATGTTTTTAATTGATAACCTTGATAAATGTTTATTTATTTAATATTTAATTGCTTAATTTATTATTTTCAATGTTCCTTTATTATATTTTTCTACTAAAATGCATTTGGCCGCTCAGAAGAAGGGTTTTTAAAGCTTTAACAAAAATACTTTCATTAAAAACAATTATATTGGACGTAGAAAATAAAACACAACATAATTAAAATGAAACTAAATATTGACAGATTCCAAACGCATTCAAAATATATTTCTGAAGGTTTAAAAAGTAAGTCCTTCAACAGCCGATAAATTGTAAGCAATCCTGCGTGAACCGAATAAAACTCTCAAGCATAAAGAGAAATCCAACAAGCAGATAATAGAAAATCCACAATGCGTCCCACTGAGCCGGAAGTGTTTTGTGAAGTGGCTTTGACTTATGGCTAAGACATTTCCTCGAGGGTTTCCGGCTCTCCGATGGACAGCAAAGTTGTCAACGCAATTGGCCTGGCTAAGCTCTTTTTCAGCTCATCCTTAACACTGAAAGGAAAGTTGTAAGGGCACTTTTTATATAAATTCTTACAAATATTTTTAAATATATTTGATACTGAAGGGTTATACGCCTTGGCATTTAATCGAGTCTTGATTTACGTATGAGAAATTAAGCCGATTATGACCTTGAATATAGGTCGCCATAAATGTAAATATTTGATACAATTATTTGACTTGATCTTACTGCCTACTTAGCTAAAATTTTAATTAGTTTTCTAAACTAATTTCCACATGTTATTTTATTTTTTTTCGATTCTTGCAAATATTGAACCTGCAAAATTTTATTTCCTGTGCAGCAACGGAGAGCTGTAACCGAGCTGACCTTTTCCGCCCAGTTGTCTGGCTTTTCCATTGAAACTGTTTACCTTGGCATCAATTTCAATTTGCATGCAGCGGGCACACACAACAAGGAACAAGAATGAAATTCAAATTTAAAAGTGTTTATGGCAGCGAAATGTAAATTTGTATTTGCTTAAGTGCGCCACGCCGCTAAATAGCGCACAGAGCGAGTTGTGCAAAAACCAAAAAACCAAAAGGCGAAAAAAAAAACGAAAAACCTTTTCTGAAAGGCGATCAACCCTTGAAAATAATATAGAAACCCCTGTGCCAAAGCGTTCCACATGTGTGTAGCGTCCACTTCAGTGTCAAGTGCATATCGCTTGCTCGCCAGCCTCCTTCAATTTTCCCACCCTCCTGGCTGCCTTTTTCCCATCTCGTTTTCCTCCTCTGTCACCCGAAAGCACAATGCCCACTTCGAATGTTACAATATGCAAATAAATTTGCCATTAAATAACAAAACTGTTATGGCCTGCATTTGTTTTTCTGTGGGGGCCATGCCTCTGCACATCTGCATATATTTTTGGGAAACAATGGGCCAGGCCACATTTTGCAATTTGCCATTTGCCTATTTTCATTTGGCAATTTTCTTTATTTTCTGGTAGGGCGGGCTCCATATCAATAAAAACAATTTGTGACTGCAACGTTTTGCATTGAGTGCTAACGGCCCTTTGATTGTTGTTGCAACTGCTGTTGCACTTCATAAAATCATACCTATTTTTTTGGGGTGTTCTGGGAAAGAAATTTAATTCCTGATTTCTTTGTACTACGATTTAATCATTTTAAATTTTATAAATACATATATATCCAAATTTTTCAGATGTTTTGTGCTGTCTTAGAAGTTGGAAGAATATTTTATATTATTTTAATATTTAAAACCTTCAATTGTAGACATTTTTCTCAGCGAAAACCTTTATTCTTGTGCCTAGAAATGTATTTAAATTTTTATTAAATATAACATTTTTTTAGGTTAGTCCCCTTCCTTGTTTGTTTCCCTTATTTTTCTTAATAAATTTCAATTTTTACAGTAAAGACAATTAATATTTCTGTTATCGATTCCTTCAAATTAATAAACTTAAATAAACTTAAAGATCTTGAAAAGATGCCCGAAAGTATACAATAATATATTTTATATTAAATATAATCTAAGTTTTCCCCCCTATTTTCGCTATATTATTATTATTTAAAAAAACGGACAAATAATTATAATACCCAGAAATTGATTTCCAGAACATCCCCGAGTCCATTTTCCTCCGGGCCTCCGAAAGTCACGTTTTTGTGGTATTTTAATATTGTGCTGCATACTTGCAGGCGCAGTGCAACAAACGAAAAGAGGCGAACGGAAGAGAGCCATCATCGTCGTCGTTTGCAGCTGTCGTTGGCATTGCCGCTGACAAAACATTTTGGCCGCATTTAATTAATTGTTCAATAAAATTAATAAACATTTGTGTGGGTAAAAGTCAGCCATATTCCACATATTCCCCCCCCCCCTTGTGGCTGTTTGGGCTCAATGAAATTCATGGCATTTTTTGCCCCGACTGCAATGCCAATGCAGCACGGCCTAAGGGCAGAAAGGATCCAACTGAGGACCCGGATCCGGCTCGACTGCAATCTGTGCAATGTTTGTGCAAGCCTCAGACTCCTCCGACTCGAGGAGAGATTGCAGCGCGCCTGCAGAGAAGATGTGAAAAAGTCGTTTGGCGTAAAAACATTTTGTAAATTGCTTCATAAATATCAATTTGTAAAATAATAATTGTCCGTGCCTGGCCCTGCCCGGCGGTGTTTTTGGGAGTGGGAACTGTGATTGGGATTGCGTCTGGTTTTGGAGGGATTTTAGGTGGGATTCTGGGATGGATTCTGGGTGTGTGAATCTGTCTTTTGTGGGCACTAAACACAAAGGAGTCCTGTCTGCACTCGTTGCATTCGATTTCCTGGTTCCGTGTTCATTTAACGCGGATTTACTGATACCCTGCCTCTGGTAATAACTACAAATAAAGTAAAGTTTTGAGGTAATATTTTAATTGAATTTATTCATTGAAATGCATAAAATACGTCAAATATGATTTAAGGGCCACGTTTAGCCAGGGGATAACCTTCAGTCGAGCTCCATAACCAATCCCACTAGAATATCCACTTGACGGCGAATATCTTTTTTATGTTTGGTCAACAATGTGGAACATTCAGGTCCAGGATGTTGCATCCAGCGGCAGTACCTGGCCATCCTGGCTGTCCGGGGCCTCATCAACTGGCCAAGTGCCTCGTAAAAGTTTCGCTGGTTATGAATGTGCTCTGTGTTGGGTTCGGAGATGGAGCTTGGGGTCGTCTGATTAAAGTTGTAACTGTCATAACTAGTGGGTGTATGCGTTCGGGCAGAGTCCTGGGTGGAAAAGCCCGGAACCCGGGTGGAAAGTGGAGAAAATTTCCCTCGGCGGGCGTCAAATGTCACACCCAGCAACAAAAACGCTGCCCGCGGCAACGGACAAACGCAAAAGGCAACAAAAACAGCTCTCACGTCTGAAGTTTGCCGTATTTCAATTTCAATTTAAATTTACGAGTATGTTTCATTTCATTTAGCCAACTGTCTGCGCCTCTGTCTGCCCTGTTAACGCCGAAAGTGTTGCTCAAAAGTGCATGAACAATTTGGTTTGTGAAATTTCATTTGACTTTCACTTTTTTTCCTGCCGCTTCTCATCTCGGGTTCTCAGGTTCAACTCATAATTTTCATTACATTTTACGCATTCGAAATGTGTGCTCTTCTCGTTCTGCTGTTGTTATCCTCCCCTCAGCGGGTCCAAAATTGAAAAGTTCAAATTGAATTTGAATTCAATTTGGCTAGCAGCCATCATCGCAAATGGACAGGAGTTGAGCCAGCAACAACAGGAATAAGAGGAATTGAGTTATGACTGCGTATGTAATGGGTAGTTCACTAAATGCAGCCTAAAAGCTGGAGAAACAAGGGAAGAAAGGAAGTCTGTTGGTCTGTTGGGATAAAAGATGGAATTTGGAATTTTTAAATGAATGCGCATTTCTCCAGGGACTCCACTTGATTAGCCCCGAAACGAGGGGAAAGCAAAAGAGCTGGACTGAGATACCAGGTCTTCAAATCTATGGGTTGTGATATAAGATCTCGTAAACTACACTCAATCAATATTTTGTTTTAGTTTTCTCCACGAGGAAACCCGACAAAAAGTAAAGAGACATGGTAACCTTGAGCAAAAAAATTTGAAAAGTACAAAACTTTATTAAAGCTATGAAAAACTCACGCTACTGGGTAAAATTATTAACTTGTTGTTGCCGCTTTGCTTTTACATTTCAGGTAAAGCGTGGTAGAGGGAGCGAGAAATTATGGGAACATATTGAATTTTATTTTTAAATAAATATGTGATCTGTTGAGTCAGGAGCAGGATCCTCATCCCGCCATAAAGGATCATTTGAGAACCACAAAAAACAAATGCCAAAAAATTACACAAAAAATAAATAAAAAATTAATAAATAAAAAAATATTTCATCTTCCGAAACAAATAAAGTTGTGAATTCAGACTCTTTCGACACCAGAGCTCGACTGGAGTACATTGGATATTTCCATAGAACAGGCAAGTATCTCTAAAGAATTATGCAAGTCGAATTTAAAATACAATTGAAACAAAAAAAAAGGAGAACCTTTGCAGAAAGGAGGAAAATGAGATCAGGGATAACATAACGCCATGGAAGTCAAATAAAAAATAAAATTAAAAAATAAAAAGGAACCTTTGCAGAAAAGGATTCTCTTAGAACAGACCAGAGGCAAGTGAGATCAGGAATAACGTAACGCCATGGAAGTCAAATAAAAAATAATATTAAAAAATAAAAAATAACCTTTGCAGAAAAGAATTATCTTAGAACAGAACAGAGGCACGCATGGTGGCTCAGGGGGTAGAGATGACTGACGAGAACAATTACATTTCTACTCCAAGGCACCGGGTTCGAGTCCCGGTAGAGAGTAAGAAGCATGGAAACGGGGAGAGACTATCTGGACTAACTAATAACAACGGAAGTGGATCGCATGACAAAGGCTGATAGAGAGGACTAATAGTAGAGTTCTACGATACCAAAATTATGAAGTGTAAAATAAATAAAATAAAACAAGTCAAATAAAAAATAACAATTAAAAAAAAAAAATGGAGAACAGCTCAAAGGCATACGTCCTCGTTAATGATAATATAAAACCATGCCCAGACGGAAACGAAAAATTAAATAAATAAAGATAAACATAAAATAAAAAATAAAACAAAGAGTTTAAAAACTAAAATGATGTTTTCGCCTTGAAGGCAGATGACTGAATGAAAAATAAATATAGCTTGTAGACCTAGGAGACATCGAGCTTTCCGATTTTTATACATGCAACTATGACTTTATCGATAACCACCGATGTTTTTGCAGCAGACATGGCCAACATAGATTTTGTATGTTAAAAGTAACAGCTCTTCAAGTAGGAACTGCCAACTTAGTTTTTGAATTTGAAAAGTAACGGACAGACGACATGCTCGGAGATGCTTTCTATAATTCGCTACAAGGGTATAAATAGATCCTCAATAATTAAAATCTAAGCATACCCCAATAATAGTCCATACTAACTATAAGTTTCAACTTTTAAATCCCTGTAAAATACCAAAAACCCAGTCCACAGAAAACCATTTCCATTCTCTCTTCAATTACAAATGCAAACCTACATAAATTTCATTAAAAATGCATTTGGTTCTTTGGAGTAGCTCCATTCCTCCGCCCCAAAAACGAAATTTGGAAGCAACCCTCCCTCAATTACCTGGCCAGAGGTGAGGCTGAAAAGCCGAAAAACCAAAACCACAACCACACCGAAACATCTGTGGCTCCATCAATTGCGAGTTCAGCTTGCAGCTTTTGGCTCTTATTGTGGCTTAATATTCATGGTAATTGTGGACGAGGAGGACCTCAGATGTTTCGGGCCAAAGTATCTGGAGCATCCCTCGAAAGCAAAGTTACCTTTTTGGGCCTACATTTGTGTGTACAATTTCGGTTGCATTTCCTAAAAGTGACTGTAAATTCTGGCTAATGAACTGTTGGAGTGAGAGAAAAACCCCACCTAAAAATAAGGAAAAACCAGAAAGGAAAACAAAAAATGTGAAACGAATGGCAAAGTGAGCCCACGAAAATCCTGGACAGGACAGAAATTAGTCTCGGTAACTGTCTTGAGTTACATTTTGATGACTTCTTCACTTTCCTTATTTTTTGTATCCATTATGTTCATGAGAACAGCTTTTAAATGTTACGATTCTCCCCATTTTTATGACATTCACAAGGCGCGAGGTCCGGCTCAGCGCTTTTGGTTTCTGTTATTTCGTAAATATTTTGCATAAAAATGACATAACAATTTCAAACAGATTTTCTACGCATTTTCGGGATGAAAAGTTTTGTGTCCGCTGATGGCGGAGGGTTGCTTATTTTACAGGAAATATTTGAGCAATACTTTGATATTAAAAACCGCTTAAAAGCAAATTACTCAAACTATAAACTAGAGTCCTCGCAAAAAATAAAACTAAAACCAACAATGTTTCGGATTACATTCAAGAGGGGTAGAGAGGGTTATCTGCAAGGGACAGGGTTCCGGCTATGGGACAGGTGCTCATCGTCCTCAACTATTAGAAAGCAAACAAAAGGCAACTACTACGGACTGGAAGAACCCCGTGTTGTACCCCAGAATTTAAAGGACATTTTTCGGTTTGCAATTTGGACATTTTTCATACCAAAATATTTTGTGGTCGGGGTGTGTGCCTGTGCCTGTGTCTGTATGTGTGTGTGGTCTGTAGTTTTTGTAAACTAAGAAATTTGATCGAAAAATGTAGCAAAGAAGGACCAGAAGGGAACTACGTTCGTTCAGCTTTGTAATTATTTTTTGAGCCAGTGCAGACGGCAGCTTGATAAAAAGTAAATAGCATAAATCAAAGGACTCGTACATAAGATGACAAAATGTTTTTTTTGCTGGGAGGAGAAACTAAAATTTAAGAGCAAAAAGTGATTGGCAAACCTTTTCTAAAACCTTTAAAAGGTTTCCGTCATACCCACAGAAAGTTGCCTGGACTGGCAATTAAGTGGTCTCTTTTCCCTTTTTCCATAACCAAAAAATAAATAAAAAGACCAGAAAACTCTCCTGCCGGCGATGCTGGAAAATTTCATTAGACTATAATTTTTAATTGAAAACTGTATATCATTGCCGAGGCTGGCGCAGTCTGGTGTTCCGCCACCACCTTTAACCCCTTACAGACCCCCATCGACGCTGTGGGTGGCTTGGTTGAAAAATGCACGAAAATATTTTGTAAGCAGATTTATAGTTTCGAAAAATAATAATTATTTGCACAGGCGGCGAACCCAGCAAGGACACCCAGCCCGGGTGATGACCTCCCTTTTTCCACCTATTTTTCGCCCACTTTTCCCCCACATATAGAGCCCAATGTCTCAAACTCCAGCAACTCGCTCATTTTCGCCTCTTTGGCGCTGGCTTATTAAAGGCTTGGGTGTAGATTAGTTTATCATTTAATTATTTTTTCTGCCTCCTTTGGGGGGCGTTGGCGGTGGGCGGTGGGCGGTGGGCGTGTTAGTTGGCTATATACCCGTTCGTATTTTTGGGGAGACTGCAGCCGAACACACTTTTAATTCGTTTAGTTTCATTTGCCAAAAAGAATTCAATTTACACGGGCGTGTTGGTGGAATTTCCAGACGTAATCCCTGTGGAAATACCTAGATTTGGTTATAAATTGATATGTGCCTGAATAAATGAGAGTGTGTGTTGAGTGGAAATTGGTAAATAATTAACTTTACTAATTGAATAAGCGAAGTCAGCTAGTCAAGTTAATTATATTTAAGAGGAGAGTTAAAGGTTGAAGGAAAGTCATATAATTCTTTAGGGTTAAAGAGCTAAAGATCCTAATTATATATACTCAGATTTTTAGTGAAGCTTTTATTATTTATTTGTACATTTCTCAGTTTGTTTAGATTAATATTATAATATATAATAAAAAATATTAGCATTAACTTGGTCAAAGAGAGTGCCTGCCTCACCTACTATATTTTTTCATGATGGTTTTTTGACTCGGTTTTACTCCACTAAAGTTTTACTTCCATAAATAGTTTATTTATTGAACCTTAGTACTATATTTTATTTAGAAATTGATTGTAAAATATATAGTAATTTTTTAATGTATTTAAAAGCACCTTATAAAAGTTCAATGTCTTCGAACTGACCAACGTTGACCTCACTTCTTTTTAACAAAAGACACCTGTCCTGTGTCCAGCCCAGATCCGAAGAGGTGTCAGCCTGGAAGTTATTGAGATGAGTCCCAGGGTTACGTTACTCGTATTTCTCAAATTTCGAGTTCACTGAGCCTCCTGCTGAATTTTCTCATTAGCAAGTGGCCAGGGATTTTTGGGATTTTTGATTATTATTAACTCAGGGCGTAGCTGCTGTCAAGCCAAAGGTTATGTGGGCACTGGTCAGTGGCCTCCCTCCCGACCACAGCGACCTTTTGTCCAGGGCTTTTTTCACACACACACACACTCTCTGAGGTGGCTGAAAGGTGTCAAAAGCATTTGCGGCAGGACTCGGGTCTGCGGAACACAGGATAACGCCCAGACACGTGCGAGTGCTTTGATGATGATTTTTCTGGCGCTGACCACATGTGACTGCTGCTACCTTTGTCAACACTGTTGCCTTTTAATTTCACTTCATTTATATTAAAATAATAAAAAAACGCGGCGGCGGTCTAATTGCTGTTGGAAAATTTGTTTGCCAAGTGTCGGGGTCACACCCACAAAAGTCACCCCGTGAAATGCCCAAATAACTCAGCGCTTGTTGACTTTTGTCACATTTCCGTTTCCTTCTTCAGTTCGCCCTCTTTGGTTATTTTTTTGTCACCAAAATGACAGAATAAATATAAATTATCCATCAGGAAAATTTAAGAAAATATAATGCTTTTAATGCTAAATGGCTTTAATGGTAACCTATTAAATTACGCTTTTAAATATTTATTTAAATAAATAATATCAATTTTGTGTGGCCTTAAACAATGCATTTAAATTTCTTTCTAAAAGAAATTTGTTCTCTTCCAAGTGACAATGTTATTATTTATCCCCTTAATAATTCACTTTGTATTTATTGTGTTTTTTTGTCACTGACCATAACTCGACTCAAATGTGGCATAAAATGACAGCATAAATACAAATTATCCCTCCCAGAAAATGGAAATAAAAATAAAACACTTGCAATGCCTAATGGCATTTATTAATCCAATTGCAATTTCCCAGCTTGCTGGGGTCAGAGACCAAGAACCTAATAACATTAACGACCAACATTTTGCAAATCTAATGAGCCTCGACGGCATAAAAAAGACGCGCTCAGACGAAATTAAAAATAAAACGACGAACAGACGAAGGGCATAAAGCAGCCCAACGAGAGGGCCAAAAATTGACGGTCCTCGTGGGTCATGAGCCAAGACGGAATCCTGGGAGTCCTCGGACTCCTTGGACACATCCCTGGTCCGCGACGAGGGTGCAAAATCAAGAATTAAAACGTCTTAATGGTCTGCGTCTTTATGAACCCCGACCCGCCGCAGGCCGAAGGGATGACGACTCCTGGGCCCTGACACCATTACTTTTGATTCTAGTTTGGTATTTTCCGCCGTTTTTTTCGGGCATTTTTCTCTGGGTTCTCTGTGATTTCGCCTTCTCACCAGGTCGGCGTCTGTTTTTAGTTAATTTTCATGTAAATTAAGCAATCAAATGTTTGCTCTAATGCTGTTCAATTAACGCTTTTCTTGTGTCTTTAAATTAATTTCAATTTGGCTGAAATTTGTGGAATTCCGCCGAGAGAGAAATTGGGTTTTGGGAATTCTTTGAAAAATATTTTGAGCTAGGTAGGGTGCTTGACAATTATATTTCCAAGAAGTAAATTATAATAAGCGGTTATTGGGAGTTAATTAAATTGAATTTTAACAATAACAAAGGAATTTTCTATGATTTACATAATATGTATGTACTAATCTAATTAAAGAGAATATATTTTAATTGTAGTTTAAAAATCAGTGTTATACCCACATTAAGTTCTTAAACTTAAGCTTTATTAGTTTTAAAGAGTAACCAATTTAATCCTTTAAAAATGCACAATTATTTTATAAATACAAAAGAATCTAATGTTAATTATGGGTCATTGCCTAAGTGCCAAATAATTACTGCCAACCTCCGTAGACCAAGTTATACCATTTCAACTGAATAATTCCTCCATCTGTATGATAATTTGTTTGTTAATGAAGCAATTAACGCTTCTGGAACATTTATTTTAATTTCAATTTGAACTCTGACAATCAGATACCGCCTTCCCCAAGAGAACCCACACCGAACCCAAAGCCACCAAAAAGGCGACGCTTTTGGCTTCTGTTCTGGCACGGCGGCAATTAACATATTTGCGCTTGATACTCGTCGTACTTAGGCCAATACGTATTGTAATCCAAACCGAAGGCATAGTCAAGTCGTGGGCCCACTTATCTGAACAATCAACAGTGGCTGGTGCTTTTATATATACATAAATACCCGTATATGTATGCATACCCAAGAGTGTGTGTAAAGCCCGAAAAAGAACCCGAGGGCAGGAGCGGCAGCGGCAGCAGCAGGAGGCTGGGAAATACTGTGGGCGTGTCCACGGCACACAGGCCGAAGTAAGAAATTTGCAACTGCAGAAGCCAAGTGCAGTGGCTGCCACCGGGATCCAAAGTGCTCCACCCACTTTTGTGCTAGGTAGTCCGGAGGAAAAATAAAAATTTTCGGGTATCTAGCCGGGGATCTGAGAGTGGGCGGGAGGTCTGCTTAGGTTTTTTTTCTTCTGATTTTTTTCTCCAGACTTTTCAACTCCAGCTGGGGCAAGTTTGCATGCCAAAAGAGCAAACAAGTTGGCTGGCCGGGCTCACTTGATTTACAACAGTCGCCACTTGGCCAGATTGTTGAGTTATGGGCCCCGTATTAATACTGGTTACTCTTAGAGAATTAGGGTATGTTGTATTAAGGAAGTGGTACTTATTTTTTAGCTCTATTTTATATTACTGGAATTATTAAGTACAGAATTTATTATATTTAAAGAGCAACACATGTTCCTGGAAGTTTTTTTTAAATAAATACAGCCCATAGATTTTTTTAAGCTAAGCAATCCCAAGCTCATTAAATACCGGGTACCCCACAGTCGGTTCCCTGGCTTCCCATTTTTTCTGTAGGTTTTCCTGTGTGTGTGGGCGTCAATTACCAGCTCATAAATTGCCATCGATTTGCTAACTATATATTCCCCCCTAAACTCTGGCATCTAATTGTTTATTAATCAACTCATTAATTAGTTGCTTTGGCTTTGCCATTTGTTATTTCACTCGCTCGCTCTTTTTAAGTTTTCGTTTTTTTACTGTTGATTTGTCCGTTCGCTTCGATAATTTTAATTAATTTGCGCAAAACGTATTTTCTATTGCATTTTTGATTAGTTTTTCCGATTTGAACATACATATTTGTACTAACAATCAACAAAATAATTAAATGCATTCAAGCATTTTTAATTGTTGTTTGCGCTAATTTCGATGCTTAGTCGTTGGTCAGAAAGGCGTAATTGATGAGTGGGCGTGGTCACGGTAAATGCCCTGCATTATTCATGTGTTTTCGTCGTAACGCGACGGCTGCCCCCGATTGTCCTTTGGGCTATTTGTTAAAGCCCGGCTAAATGGCTCAGCTGAGCGGTTTGGGCGAAGTCAATATTAGACGATTGAGGTAATGTGGAAATATTTAACTGGGCGAAGTTTTGGAGTTGGTGGTCTAAATGTAAATTAAAGTAAGGGGAAATGTAAAATTATTAAAGTTAGCTTGGAAAAAGCATGGATAGTTTTCGGTTCTGTGTTTGAAAACATTTTCGGAGGGCTTGGAATGCAAATTCATTTATTATTAGATTAACAAACACTACATACTTGAAAAAATATGCTAACATAATATTTAAAAAAAAAATACCATTCGATGATCAATTAAACAAAGTTGTAACTTTAGTTTGGAATATCCTTTACTTCTTCTTAATAGTCTACAATTGCAAACCTTAATTTTAAATGTATTATTTATGGCCCCCAGGAATAATCCTTTGGGGCACTAACCAAAAATAGAGTTTAGACTCATTAGAGTGTTCCTATCCACGGAAATCTTTAGTAAAAGGCGAAAGATTTATTCGACAATTGAATAGAAACCAGAGTAACTTCCTACCCTCTGCAAGGGCCTCTCTACTTGTTTTGAGCTAGAAACGGTTGGGAATTATAGCGCAAAAGAAAGGGGAGGAAGATGCACCCTAAGGTAGGCAACGATAATTCATAAGGGATGATTTCGTGGCCTACTTAGGTAGCGAAAGAAAATCTTTCTTTCGGTGGCATTCATTTCGATTACAATTTAATTTAATTTTATATTAAATTCTTACTCTATTTTTGCATTGGTTACATTTACACTTGTTAAAAATAATTTCAATGTCATTGGTTTGATATTCTGACTATAGAAATTATAAAATAATTGATTCTAATTATTTTATTAAAAGCAATAATAAATAAAAGATGAGATCTCAAGTTGCATTATAAAATCTAAATAGATATTGCGATTTAATCAGTAGTAAACATGTTAAATATAATTTTCCTTATTCTAGGTCATTCCTACAAGTGAATTCTCTGTCTAAACAACTATTTATCAAGCCAAACATATTCTTGGGATTCCTAAGCTAAAAAAAAAAAACCTTCAACCGAGAGGCATTTGAAATTTTCGAGCCACGGGACAACGTGTGGTGACAACCCAATCAAGGCCGAAATCTGTTTGGGCACCGGGGCACGACACCCCACCCACCACTCCACGTTAGATCTGCAACTGCATATTTTGTTTGACATCATTGTTGCACATGCCACGTGCTGCTGTTTGTTGCACCTGCAACATTCGTAGCGAAAAAACGCCCCAAAAAGGCGGCAACATGCAACAACGTAACGGCGCGGAGGCCTTGCAAAAAATGCAGCCAGCTGCATGTGCGTGCATAAATTACAGCCGCCGCGGCGGTGGTTCTGTTTCTGTTTCAGTTTCTGTTGTTGGCCGTGTTTGCCGTTGTTGCTTGTTTGTTGTTCCAGGAATGAAGACATGAAACGGACAGCGGTACGCCTTCTGCAGTTGCAATGTACCGTCGGGCTTTGGGAGTGTCTCTAGGACTTTTGAAATAAATTTAGGTAATTTTATTTAATATAAAAATAGGAGATCTGCATACTTGTCAAATGAATTAAATAATATCCTTAGAAATCCTTCTTCCATTTTAAATGGACAAATGATATCGAATTTTTGGAAATTTTTATGTAGAAAAAAATAGATCTTAAAAACAAGAGAACACCTAATATCTTATCACTGTTTTGAACATTGTTTCGTATAGACTTAACGTATTTTCGGGATAGTTTCCTATGGTTTCATTTTAAAAATTTCCTTACCCTTCAAATACACTCCGCTCCGTCCCCTAATTAACTTTCCTGCACCACCGTTTCAGTCATAAATCCAACTAAAATACCTAACGACAAATGTTGTTATTATTGCTGCTGTTTCTTGGTGTCTGCTGTTTCTTTTGTCTGATGGACAAAGCAGCGCGCCAACAAAATTATGTGAAAAGCTGGAAAGGACCAACGCCAGAGCAAACAATAGTTGAATGTTTGCCGCCAGGGCATTTCATAGTTCCCCCGTATATGACAGACAGCCCGAAAGGAGCAAACACACCGAGAGAGTGAGGGAAATAAAATGCAGAGATGGAGGGTAAACATTCGGGGCGATGGCAAAAAGGATATCGCGTGCCGGCAAAAAATCACCATGTAAACACATTGCGAGAGACTGGAGAAAGCTTTCCCCACACTCTATTCCCTTTTAACACCGACCATGAACACCCATGGCCACCATTACATGTGTACAATAGCCTCCTTCGGGGCCCAGGATCCTGAGCCTTGTGCCCGTGTCCTCCCGCATTGTTTTGTTTTATTGTGATTTTATATGCCAGTTAGTTTTGTTCTGGCATTTTTGGCAAATATTAGTTCCATTTTCCCCGCTCTTGTTCGATGGCAAATGGAATGCTATTGTATTTCGTTTGGTTTTCAGCCGGGCTAATAGCTTTGATTGCCAAAGGGATATTAACCAAAGTAAGGGGGATTATTACATAGTAAAGCATTCTTAAAATCGTATAATTAAAATGAATGCCAGCCCTGATGCAAGTTAATCACGAAACATAGAGTATTATTTCCCCAACCCGATTAAAGCCAAGTACACTCTGCAATTTTAAGCTTAATCTAATTAGTTTTTCAGTTTATTTTTAATCTCATTAATGGTTGCATACATAAACAATTCGTAAATCCACATACTAGCTAGTACTGATGCGTAAAGCTCCAGCGAAGCTCTTAAAACTTAGGGCTCCTCCTCCTTCGCGGGATCTGCAAAGTGCAAAATGATTAAATTAGATACGTTTTCGGCAAGCTTGTTGAGTGAATTATAAGTTTAAGCCGGTCTGCTGGTCAGCAGACACAATAATTACTAGACATTTATATTAAGTTTAATTGCATACACGAGTTGCACGAAAAATGCATCCAATATGTAGCGTATGCAATATGTAAAGCATTTTATATGATTTATGCAGCGCCTCAAAAGCCCACAAAACAAAATCAACAAATCATTTTTCTGGCCAACGCTGACAGCTGCAATTTTTCACTGCTACCAACTGCGGGCCTGGGCCAACAACATGCAACACACATTTGCCCCGACTAAAGTCCAACTTTAAGGCGGCTATTTCCCCCGTTCCCAATCCAAAAGCCACCCCGATAAGGGAACGCACACAGACTCCCCCCGAAGTTCTGAAACCGAGTCAATTAAATTCAATTAGATTCGAAAAACCACAGGCCAAGTGCATAACCTTATCGGACGGTGCAAGTGCAAGTGCAAGGGATATATTATCCCCATTGTTAAATTCCGTTCCCGATCCCACTTTACCCCGAGCTTAGCTGTCAATCTTATTCTAATTGAAATGCATACACACAACACACACAAATTGCCTGGGACTCGAATTTCTGCTCACAAATTGACTTTTACGCATAAACAATTGAAATTCTGCCGAGATTTCCGGTTGGGACTTAACTCCACCTCCCCAGCTTCTCTTGGGGTTAGGGCCCCCTTTTTGTGGCCAAAATCAACAAGTTAACTGCACTGCAGGCACTTCGGTTTGGGGCTGTCATTCAATTTGAGATTTCGAATTGACCCCCAAGGGGGCTATATGTGTTTGGTTTCTCACTGTCTAATTGACTTCTGAATGGAGTTTGCAATTTGAGTTTACTCAGGGGTAGGGGTCTTTCAGATTTCTATGGAAAATGTGAGGCTTTTAGAGATTCCTTTAGATTTTTATTAAAGCAATTTAAAGATGATTGTTTTAAGAAATATTTTAAAAATGCGTAAGGTAAGGAAATTGTATATAAATTGATCATTTTGTTTTTAAATGTGGTTGGTATCTGAATTACTAAGAATGTTTAAGGAAATTTTGTTCAATATATATTTTTGTTATTTAAATTTATTTTTGACAAAACCCTACGTTAGTTAACCTTTTCCAGCACAAACATTTTTCACATTCCCTTGGCTCACCAAAAATACTCTCTTCACAAAATTTCTGCATAATATTTTCGTTGAGCCCCCAGCGCTGTCGTTATCATTTCCCTTAATTAATTAAAAAAGTTGTGGCACCTTTTTGGGTTCTTCTCTCCTTTTATATTAATTTTTTTTTTGCTGCAAAAAAATGTGCACAATTTTTATTTCGCACATGCGAAATTAGCGCTGCTGGGGCATGCCTTGTTAAAATATTTGCAAATATTTAAATTGACATTTTTCCGTCATGTTATGACTATGAACAATGTCAATTTTGCGGGGTAACTCGCCCAAAATGCCTCAAGGCCCTGCCGTTTTTATCCCTCCATGTTTTTATTCCAATGTTTTGAGTGAGTTTAAAATTCCAGGCAGGAGAGAAGAGACGACTTAAAGCTACATCGCGCAACTAATCAAAACAAATTCAATTAAACGACACACGACAAGCCACGGATCGCCTCGCATCGTCCAGGCTGGGTGCACTATACAAGGAGAGAGAGACCACCACCTCCTCCTGGCTTATCTGGCAGCACAATCCATTAAAATTGCACATCGTTTACACCAAAAATCAATTCGCCAAAGCATTTAGGCATTACAAATGCCAAGCCAGCCACTGGAGCTAGTCCGGGCCTGGACCGAAGGCCAGGTTTTTGGGATTTGGATTGGTATTGCGACTGCGAGACTGGGATCCCGCTTCAAATTCAACGTTGATGCCCATAAATTTCGCACACGGCTCCTCACCCGGTTTTTCTGTTTTTCTGTTTGTTTCTCTCGAGCCCGGCTCCTCTGGGCTGTATCTGCCTGTCCGTTTGGTCTCTTTGTCTGCGGGGGCTACCAAGCGATAAACGCAGGCCAGTTGGCATTGCTTTGAAATGTATCCGCCAGATACGAGTAGTACAAAAGCTGCATTTGTGGAGAGCCAGTCGCAGTCGGAGTCGGAGTCGCAGTATCAGCAGCACAGGATTGAACAGCCGCCCCAGTTGTTGTCGCTGGTCAGTTGTGAGAGCAGCGGCACATCCGCAGATATTTTCTGAGGGGGTTTTACGATGGGATTAGGAGTTCATAAACTCACTTTGAAATTTTCTAAATATTTTTAACATGTTTCTAGCAGAGGTTTTCTTGAAAAATTATGAGGAACATGTTGTAGAAAATGTTTGGATATGTTTGAGAAATTACAGTCGTACTAAAATAAAATATTTAGATAAACCTGCAAAGTATTTTGAACGGGGTCCGTATTAGATTGGTTTAATGGGCTTTTCAAATATATTTTTCTACATTTAATCTTGTTTGATTTAAATTCTTATAATAGAAAGTATTCAAAATATTCAGAGCCCTTTTTAGATACCCTATAATTCACTTGAAATTTAATTTAAACTTTCCTTTAAATATATATTTTGTTCCACTTCAAGAAACCCCTTCTCCTAACCATCCCTCTGACTGTCCTTTGGCTCTGCCCGGTTATGTCAGTGTCACCTCACGCCCCGACAAATTATGTCTATCGGAAACGCAGAAAGCCAAAGAGGAAAAAAACCCAAAAGATACCCAAATCCAATGTCGTGTATCGGCGGAGGCACAAATGCATGTGTGGCTGGTGTTCGGTGGCGTCGCGAGTCGTCGAGAGTGGTTCAGTGGTTCACGTCGATGCCAGAGCGGTGTCAGTTTGTCGTGCGTTTTATTAGTGGCAACTCAAACAGCAAATTGAGATTAGAAGCCTCCGCCGCCACCGCCGACGGACGACGACTGACTGAGTAAGTGAGACCCTGAGTTATGGCCTGCATTAAAGCGCATCAAAGTGGTCACAGTGGACAAAAAATGCGAATACAAAATAGTGCGGGGTGGCAGCTGAAGATACCACCCATTAGGTGGTTAAAATGGGTGACAGCTGACGAGGGGTTGAGGAGAACCAGGCCCTATAACTATTATAGGTACTAAGTATTAAGCTTCTTAGTTTGTCGCAGATTTAATAATAAAATTTTCTAGAGCTTCAAAAAAAAGTATATGCCCCTGTATGCATCTCCTTTTCTGCTCAAAGGAGTGCCTGTACCCCTAGATTATTTTAAGCACCCATTTGGAACGCTTAGAGGTCCTTATCCCATCCCGGGATCTCCGTTTCCATTTATAGCAATTTACATTTGATTGCTGTTCAATCTACTTTCATCGCTGGCAACCCACAGAGCCTGAGCATGTGATATCCTTGACATTTATGAGATGTCGGCACTGTGGGAGCACCTCACCCCTACAGAGCTGAGAACATGTTAGATGAACAATAACAAATGTCAGATGTGATTTGCATAACACCGGAGCATTGCTCATGAGTTCCTGACTTCCCTGTTGCTTCTGTCGTTTTTATCATAAATGATAGCAATCTGAAATGCTTTTGGCCTTCCCCTCTCGCTACCCGCATATAATTCACTTGATTCTTCAATCCATTCCACCCCTCCGAAAAAAAATGAAACAGTAAGGGAAGACAACATTAGGCCTTATTACATTTGACATGTTGTTCTCTCCCCCACCGGGGAGAAAAAAAGTTTTTTCTTTCATTTTGGTAGCCAGTCAGCACCCACCCCTTGGCTACAAATCAAAAGATAAATTGTTTTCGTTCATGATTTATATAGGAAAATGTTTTGTTGACTTCGCACCCAACTTTCTTTTCTTATCAGCGCCGTTGAAAGCGAGCAACAAATATTAATATTGTTTGTATTTCATGTGCTTTCCTTCTGCTTTCTGCTTTCTGCTTTCTGCTTTTTATTTCGTTTTCAATTTGGCAAGAGTCTGAGTGTTCGTACGGAGGGGAGTCGTGTCAAATTTAATATAAATTATTGGCGGAAAATCGGAGGGAGGGGATTACTACAGATTACTCACATTCCTTGGCCTTTTTCCAGGAGTGTGTGGTCATTGCCTTTAGCTGATTTTCGTAGGCCTTCTTGGCCAGCACATCCTTGGCCTTCGGACTCCGCTTGTTGCAGTTCTCCGAGTCGGCAAAGTGGTCCAGATACTCATCGCGCTTGCAGTAGATGCACACCCCGTAGATGTACTCCTCCTCGCAGATGGTGGCATTCGTGGATCGAGCCCAGTCGGCGGCATTGTCTTTTGCCGCCTTGAACAGCTTGCCCACATAGATATGGGCAGTGGGTATCGGGGTGAAGGCATTCAGGGCAATTGTGGTAATCGGATTGTGTTCCAAATTCAGAACCTGAAGGTTCTTCAGCTTGTCAAAGAGGCCGCTGCAAGAATACATTATTAGTTTGAGATTTCTTCTTGGTATTTTCTGGTTAAATATTACCTCTGAATGCGATCCAAGTTGTTAAAGGCCAGGTGAATCTCCAAAATCAAGGGGGTATTGTGGAATAGCTGATCGGGTAACCTGGCTATATTGTTCCTTTCCAATCTCAGAGTAAGCAGCTTCTTCTGTGATTTCAAAAAGTCCTTGCTGAGATAGCTAATGTTGCTCCTTATCCCTATATAGGCCAACTGATCGGACATCCAAAACAGCTCCGTGGGCACATTATCACCGCAATTGAATAACTCCACGGACTGCAGGTCGGTCATGTGCCACAGATCCTGGGGACCAAAGGCGGACATTTCCACGCTGCTGTTCTTGGCATCACAATCGATCATCAGGTGCCGGACCTTGGTTTGCTTGACAAAAATCTCACCGGAGACCTTGCCCAGATTCTTGACCACAATACTCAGATGGGTGAGGTTCTTCAGGGGATGCAGGATGGTGCCAGGCAGATCGCTGCTTCCCTTCAAGGAAAGCTGTTCCAGTGCTGGCAGATTCTCCAGAAAATTCGCAGGCAGCGTGGACTTGAAGCCTATGATGGAAACCTTCTTCAGGAACTCGTGATCCGTGTAATACTGCTGCAGGACCTCGCCGCGATCGTTCTTCTTGGGATCGAAGTAGTTGAAGATCTCCAGCTCCGTGTAGCTGGAAACTCCCAGCTTGCTGAGCAGATACTTAATGCTCTGGGCATTGGGAATGGCACAATTTTGGATGATCAGCGAGCCAATGCTGCCCACATGAAGGGGTGGAATATAGCCGAAGCCCCGGGCATCGAAGATACTGCAACCGATGCCGTATAGCTGGATGTTGTCGCTGTGGAGCTGCAGGTTCTCGCACTTGATCTCCTGATCCTGGCACTCGCATAGACTGGACTCCTTGATCAGAGCCTCGCAGCCCGCCTTGGTCACATAACTATTGGCGATCGCGGTGGCATTCTCCTGCCACGAAGGAGCGATTACGGCGGTTAGCAGAAGTAGTAAAAGTAGCGGCCACATCCTGAGGCTGACTGATCGCTGGAAGGCCAAAGGAGAAGATTTTTAAATTAGTCTTTTTACGATCCAAACAACAGCTGCTCCCGAGGCAGCTCTCTCTCTCTCTATTTTCCTCGGCAGATTTCCCTCAGGTAGCACGCATTTCCCTGGAAGTGCTGCTGCTGTTGCGATTTTCCTACGCCGAAGACACCGCCCCCCATTTTACACCCAAAGGCCGGCTGCCATTTTTACACAAAATTTTGATTACCCCGGGCCGGACAGGTAAACTCAGCAGCAGCAGTCCCGCTCTGCCCGCTTACCTGGCGGTTAATGGCCCATAATTTACTACGCAACTCGCCCGATTTGTGCATAATATTAAACCATTTTGAATTCGCCTTGCAACAAAACTCGAACTCGAAAAAATCGTACGCAAAAAAAAGAGGCAGAAAACAAAATGACTTAAATTGCCATTTGCGTTGCCCTCGGTGGAGTTTCTTTTGGCGGCGGCGCAAGAGGGGCTTATTGGGAGGAGATCCCGCCACTGCGTGAGTGCGAGATGATCTGCGGACCCCGAAGAGTGGCTCTGATAACAGTTGAAAATGCGCGATTTTACATACGAATTGCCAGCCAAAGATGAAGAAGCGAATGGAAGCGATCTAGGGGAAGGCGGCAAAAAATGGGTTCAGGCACAGTGGGTCCGGGGGTCGTCGAAAATGTAAAGTGAATAAGTGGGAAGGTTTCGTTTGAAATTATATTCAAACAGCGGATGCCAGGAAATACATTTACATAATAGAATTACATTTGTGTAAGTAAGAAATAATAATAAGTAAGAAATTAATAAAACAAAATAGTTCAATTTGTGAAATAATAGGAAACAATTTCTAAAATATTGCATAAAAATAGCTACGACAAAAAATATTTATTTAGCACAAAAAAATGTTAGATTTTATCACAATTATTACCTCACTGGTTTTTGTGCATACTGTAAGTGTGCCGACAGAAGCCAGTCAGAGAAATTTGCTGACTCGCGAGTTAGGGTTGGGCATTATTTTATTTATTATTATTAATTATTAAGACAATGTTTTCCTCGAATTTGGTTTCTTACGTACATAAATAATAAGCAATTTTAAGATTTTTAAAGTAAGAATTAAAATCTTAATTATGGATTTTTCATCTATCGAAAAAAACCCTGTTTAAATAGTTAATTAATTTTAAAAATCCTTACACAAAAGCCCAATATATTTATGCCCTTGCTAAAATGATATTAATAATTTCTAGCAGATTTAGAATATTTCTAAGTCCACACAGAAATGTAAAGAACTAAGTTTGCCCTTAAAAAGTAATTCTCTATAAATATAATAGTGTAATCAATAAATATCTTCCAGGCTCATAATTATTATTTGGATTAAATCACAGATTAAATCCCACTGTTTCATCCCAACCCAAGTTCAATGCTATCAAGTTCTTCCCACCTCATCCTCATACCATCATCCATGCTCAACCTTATCCCCCATCCACTCGAAACATCCTGAATTGCAATTTAAGTCTGGGCTCGATGTTGATCTTATATCTCGACCACGAGAAACTGGGACTTGGACTGCTGACCGAGGAGGCAGGGCTGGATATTCCTGCTCGATGCTGGTTGATTCTGCTTGATTCCGAACAAATTACAATTCATTCTGGTTTTCAGTTTCATTACAAATGCAAAAATGCAAAATGGCAAGCCGGCCATTATCTCGCAGTCTGAGGATGCTCGCGGTACGGCATGGCCTGGGATGGGATGTCTGTCTGTTGATCGATGATCGCTGTGCCCGCCGATGATCAAGTTTTGTGTATCGTTTGAGGCGTACATGCGTAAGTGCCTGTGATCCCCTCGCTTCCTCGTTCCCGCGTCTCCTTGATTCCCCAGAAACCCCCCGTCCCGAAGCAGTTGCATTCACAGATCGGGGCCAATGCATTTGAATTTGTCTGGCCGGCAGCCAAATCGATCGACAACCAATCAGCCCCAGTCCCCAGCTCGGTCAGCCATCATGCCAGTTAGCCAATGTGCTTACACTGAGAAAATGTTACTAGAAAATTGAACAGAAGTTAAAGAGGTATCAATAGATTGTCCTAAATTCAGGGAGAGCCATGGCATATATAATATATTAATTAAAAGGTTGATATATTTACCCCAACTTAAATTCCTTAAGCCATAAATCTAGAACGTATTAAACATGAAATAAATATTATGTAGAGATTAAAGGAAAATACGTGTATGTTAAATTATATTTAAAGAAGTAAGATTGCTACAGTCGAGTGTGAGTGAGATAACCGGTAATCAAAGCTTACTGCGTTATATTAAACTTTTTTCTGATCCGAAAAGAAAGAAAGAACCACATTGGATCATCCCAGACGGGATTTTAGATAACATTTGACATCGAAAACGTAATCTATAATAATGACTCGAACCCTATTGATGACTGTGTCATATTTTCCATTAAACAAAAATTTCTAAATAAGTCATAGGCCTAAATTGTTTTAAAATTGCCATGAAATACTTAAATTCAATTACTTAATGTTAAGAATTTTTTCTCTGTGTCTCTTTGAGTTGCTGCTTCTGCTGCTGGCAGTGGCAAACATTTCATTTTTCACGATCCACGAACCGTCTCTCGTATTCCCAAGAGCTAAATCAATAAATTACGTGACAGGCATGCAGAAAACCTGATGCCTCCAACTTTGCTTTAGCTTTTAGCTTCGAGTCCACTTCTTGATCGCCGTTTGCGTTTTGCTTCGTTTTGATTGAATCAATCAAAAACTTGTGCATTTATATGAAAAATATTAAGAAGTTGCGAAGGATCAGTAAAATGAAGCCGGAATACCCTGAAGTAAATGAATAAATTAATGAAAAATTTAAGATGCTGCGGGCTGCACAGGTTGAGTTACGAAAACAAGGAACATTGATTAATTTATTAGTATTTTTATTTAGTCATACGTTAAGACCTAAAATATTGCTAACAAATTTCTGGAAAATATTTTTGAAATTAAAGAAATTTATAGGCTAAGGATCTTTCGGTTTTATGTTAATTTAATAATAATTTCCATGCTGTTCCTCAATTTAAAACTGTTTTTTAAGAAAGAAAAATAGTTTTAAAGGATATTTTTCAGGAAAATGAAACTATCGCGTGTTAATCTGTGTTTTAAATATGAATTATATATTTTATGATTGCACCAAGTTCCTTTGATACCTTAGATCCTCCAAGAAAGTGTATATGACTATGGTGAGGCTTGCATATATCGTTTGCAGATCTCCTGGCGCTGCCATAACATAAATTATTATTATATCTTGCCCAATGGCCGCAGCCAGATACATATATATATTTTTTAAGTTCTCCATTTACCATCCTGGCCCCTTTTTGCAGCGTATTCGCATTAAATTTGATTGGTTTTCATTTGTTGCGAGCAGGAAATGCTCAATAAAGTTCTTAACTCGTTTTAATTAACTTTGACAAATTGAACTCGGTGGAAAATGTTTTCCGAAAAATAATCGAATTAAAAGCCAAAGGAAAAGTCATTGCCAAGGAGCTGTGACGACTTGCCCAGTGCTATGACTTCCCTTCAATTAGTAATAAATAATTTGAGTTGGTTGGAAAAGTTTTCCTCGATCTAAGCGATGCATAATCCATGAAAGGGCGCCAGCAAAGTTCGGGAAGCCAAGAACTCTTTCCCGGAAAAGCCAAAAACTGGAAGCCAAACGGGTGCAGGGCCGCTCTTGACTCTCTACTCTTTCTTTTAATGCCGCTCCATTGTGCGGCAAAGTCTTCATTGATTTTGATTTCTTGTACCGAGGAAAATCGCCTTAGGCCGAAACTTTCGCCCCCAACCAACCAGGAGTATTGGCCAGGACAGGCGGACAGGCAAATAAATGGTCATAATCCCGGCCAGACAAAGGCTACTGTTCCTGCTCCTGCTCCTGCTCCAGCTCCACCTTAACCCATAACTCATGTCTGGGGCGATGGGGGTGTATCTCGAGTCTTTTATGCGTTTTATACATTTGATTTATTCCACATGCAAATTGCGGTATACGAAAAATTAAGTCGTTGAAAATGTTTTATTCCGAGAAACGTTTTGCGTCTCTCCCAAACCGACTAAGTAATAATTCGCCTCAAATTCGAATGCGCACGTTTCACAAAGAATAAGGCGTACAAAAAAGCCATAACATAGCTCCAGGCGCCCCAACGAGACTCTCTGACAATAATACATATACCGGCTGGAGGGGGTTACAGTCACCCCTTTCCATCGATTTTCCTGAGCCCGGGGCACAACCCGCTCTTACAAATAAATGCATGAAATTGAATACCAGACCCAGAGCATTTTTGACAGAGAAACTGAGAAGGTCTCCATCATCGTCTCTATATTTGGCATTGTAGTTATATTTTCTACGGCTCGGTGTTCTGTTTATTTATGTGTTTGCGCCTATTTATTTATTTTAATTAAAAGGGGCACGTGTTGCTGTTTTCGTGTTTTCTTTTTGCCACGGCAACATTGCGCCCCGGAGAAATTGAGATTGCCGATGGAAAAGCATAAACTTGGGCAGGGGCGTCGTGAGGTGTGGTCTCTTCCCTTTTTTTGGGGAAGGGGTGGGAACGGGTTTGTGGCAAGTGCAATCGAGAATTGTATCAATGACAACCCCGAAAAGTTTTTGGGAATTTAAGAAACTCTTTGGGAGATGATTTTTAGTAGGTTAATAAAATTTAGTTAAAAAATAAGAAACTAAGGTAAAAGTAATGAAATATAATTTTTTAATTAAAAAGTATAATATTAAATTGAAAGAAATATGTATCAGAAAAATAGCCTTGAAGAATAGTATGTCGAAGCCTTAAAAAGCAATTACTTTGGGGAAGAATGAACTTTTTCCAAGTATTTTGTAACCTTTTTAGAAAGTTGCATACTAAATTTATTAGACAAAACTTTGTCTCATTCTTTTAAGCTTTATTTCTCTAAGAATAATGTAGCTTTGGCGTATATGAAATATTTATTTAATTGTCAATATAATTGCAGGTATTAAAATTTATAGTTAGACCAAATATGTTTTCAAAGACTAAAAAATTTAATTTTCTTGACGTGTCGCTTTCGTAGAGTTTTTTAAATTAGAAAGTCTTCTAAATTTAAATTAAAAAATAATATAATAGATTTTTAAACCTTTGAAACCTCCTCTCCCGATAAAATATTCTCCGAATTGTCAACAACGGATTGTTTAATTATTTTGATTCTCTAACCGCCTGCAACTAAATAAGTAAATAAATAAACAAACAACGCTTCAACCCCACAGAGAGCGAAACTAAAAGTGACGACATTGTTTTCCCGTTTCACGACTTTTCCAAAGGTCAGTCTTGCCACCCCTTATTTTCATAGTCCATTCAATCGAATAGGTAACTGCCATCAAATGGCTGCAAATGAACATCAAACGAGTGTCAAAACAAACAGAATCGTTAACCAGATCCTTGGGCGTGGATAATTTAACTGACTAAGCCGAGAAGAAATGGCCAGCAAATAGTAATAAACAAGGGGCAACAATCAGAGCAACTAATTAAATGCCACAACCCCCGCGGAAAACAACAGACGAAGTCAAAGTTTCCCGACTCGTTTTCATTACGAGTTAATTTGAATGTAAATGAACAGAGGAGTGGAGCGGAGGTGGAGCGACGGGGAGTGGGCTAGCTAAAATGTTTGGCTAATGTTTCAATTAAGAAGACAGTGAAAAATTTAATTTGCTTTCATTTGGCCCGGTCCCGGCCTGAGTTTCGCTTGTGTTCAAATGGGAATTGCCACCCAAGTTAGTGCGAGAGTTTTCCTTTTGAAGGCGGCAGGCGGCAGGCAGTGAATTTCGTCTGGTTTGTTGTCCCGGGTGATGTTCGCAAGGAATTTCAATGTTCCACTCATAATTTCATATAATTTCCATTAATTGTATGAAATTAATGCCGCTGGCTTTGAGGCCGAGTCTACGCCACGGTGAAAAAAAATATCGAATTTAACTTGAAACTATAAATCAAGTTTATTGTAGAAAGATACAGAATTTAAAAAAATGTAATATGTATATCTATCTAAAGCTTTCTTATTTGGTCAGTAAAGTTAAGTGTAAATTGTATTATTTCTTTAGTAATAATTTAAAAGATATTGTCGAATAAAAATATTACACTATCATTATAATTTTTAGTATTATATCCAACAGACTGACATAAGCCAAGTAACATATTTTTTATACAGTTAGGAAAATGTTTACTGCATCTACTACTTAAATAAATCCTTTTAAAGTATTATTCTAAGTTTTTTTAAATATATTTAATATTGAAGAAATTCATATAAATAAACTAAAAAATTTAAAAATATTTATTTCTTGAAATTTCCCTTGAATGCATACTATTTTTCCCTCTGCATCTCCATCTGCATCGTGCCTTTGCTTGTTGGCCACTCCAGTAGCCATTTTCATGATTTTCTACGCACTTTGGCAATGGCTGGCTTGGAAACTGTCTATGCTAATTTCCCAGTTTTGATGACTAGTCGGCTACCAGGGAGCTACTGGCAACGGCTACCTTTCATTTGGCTGTAACCAACCGCATAACCACGATCACCAGCGATCCGCCGAGCCACCGATCCACCGATCCACCGATTCACCGATCTTGGATCCTGCGATCCGCCTAGTGCTTTGCATAGATCACTCAAGGGCATCGCTATGGAGATTTGGTTCTGCTCGTGCTCGCTCTGACTCCCAGTTTCCCTCGTCGTCATCATCATCAACATCATCGTCATCTCGATCACTGGATTCTCCGTCTGGGCCATGGCAAATTTCCAGTTGGAGCTATCGGTGCAACATGCCCGGTTACGCCCCCATTTTGACTGGGCAATTGTCATGGACACGCGGACACGCGAAATCAGACTGATGAGAATATATTTTCTTTTTCTTTCCTTTTTGCTCTGGGAAGGTTAAGGGGTAGCTATTTGGGATAATAAATGGGTTAGAAAAGAAAAGAATAAGCTGAGGAAATATGGTTAAAAAAAGACATTGCAAAATTTGAAGGAAGTTCGAAGCAATTTTATGGCCTATCCCTGAGGTAGACTTTTATTTAATTTACCAAGAAATACAGGTGAATATTATTGTAAGTAATATCTCTCGGCTAAATTTCTTAGTGATCTAATTTTCATCCAGTGAGTGCCATCCTTCGTCCTGTCTCAGTGACAAGTGGCTTTCCCATTTTACCAGAGGCAGGCATCCGGGCAGAGTGCAAGGCAGGGCAACCTCCTTTCTGGCATTTCTTTTCCGCACACTCAGCACAAATTGCAATCAGAGTGCCGTGCCCCCTTATGACATGCCATTCATCCCCTTGGCCCTCTTCAGCCACCGACTTTTTAGCACTTCAAATTGGCAAACAAACAAACTCACGTTCAAATGAAATGTGAGCATAAACAGAAAATTTTTCACACACACCGCGAGCGGCCGCCTGCACCGCTTTTCCCCCCCATACAGTTTTCCCACTTTTTCAAAGCTCGTGTGCAATGGTAAACAAACTTGAAAAGCAAACCGAAAAGCAGAAGCGGAAATATTGCGCATACGTCGCGTTGCACGTGAAGGAAGCAGCAGCAGCAGAATAAGAGCAATGAGCAGAGAAATGGGAATCAGCCGAGGACGAGGCAGTGGGCCAGAGGTGGCATCACTTGACACGCAAATATGCATAAACAAGGCATGAATATTCATACACACAACAGACACTTCTCCCGGTCTCCCTTCACACACACACACACACACACACATATGTGTGTCCATCTTGAAAAGGACTCGCGTCCTCGTCCTGGTGCCCATATCTCGTTTAGAGATGAAATGCAATGCGCATTGAAAAATTTGCCCGCAAACAATGTTTACTCAAGGCGAGGTGAGTGAACCAAAAGAGGCGAGATGACAGAAAGTACAGTGAAGCCTTGAAAAGGAACAAGAAAAAAAGAGGACTTTGAGATATATGCTAGGATAATTTTCTGAAAGACAGCGTCAGTCGAAGAAAGTGTATTTAAATTGTATGCTAAGCCCTGTAGCATATTATGTCAGTGTTACATAATACATAATTTATGCACGTTGCCTGGTCACACTGTACTAATGAAAATAAATTAATTTCACACAATATTCCATTTTTTTATAATTTGCAATGCTGTTTATTTATATTATTAACTACTAACTAACTTATATTTAAATCCTTGATCCTTTTTAAATAATTTCATAAGATTATTTAAAATATTTTATATTTAAAGCAAACGGTGGTCACACTTATCCATCTAATAAATGCAAACCAAATAAAGTTGATGTGTTGTTATCTAAAATGTCTCTTATAAATTCTTATTCTCAAAATGCTTCTATATTTAAGTATTTTGATTAATTTTTTATTTACACCCCGTCTAACCCTATCGAAAGTCCACTGTTAAACCCCATAATATGCAATTTTCACAGCATTTGCAATGAATGAATGTTGGCTTGTGTTTGCTTTGCCATTCACACGGAATGCACCCAGGTCATTCACTTGGGTCCTGCACTTCTTCCACTCCAACCTCTTTTCCCTAGTACGATTCCTCTAAGTATATTTAACAGAAATTTTCAACTGCTTAGGAGCAACAACAATCATAAATCCTTGTCAATCACACGCGGCTGTCATCATCATCATCAGAGCAGTGCCATCATCAGCCCTCTAGATAGGCCGTAAGCGCGTAGTTCCAACTTATCCAGCGACTTTTGTGACTTGTGACTTGCCTAAGCGGAACTGATTATAAGCCGCCGTCTGCTGCGACGTCATCGATTTGGCTGCGTGACAAAAATGCCTTTCTACATTTTGCTTTTTTTTTCTTTCAACTGTCTTGATGTCATTTATATGACGCTTCGACTTTGACAGCTGCGAGGTGGATCGATTCGGGGGTGCGAGTTATGCAACACTTGAACTGTTAATTTCTTTGGAAGCTTCCTATTGACAACAATCAATCATTTTTCCTATGCCGCTCTCAATATATAAAATATATAGATTGAAGGGAAGGCAGCGCTAGTCCTTGACTTGCGGATTGTTGAATGATAAAATGAGGTGAATAAAAGTAAAACTGGGGAGATTCAGGGAAACATATTGAAATGTTTAATGGTATTTTTACACAAAATATATAAATATTCTGTTTAAATAATAAATAATTAATTAAAATAATATTTAATGAAGTACTTACAAAGCAATTATTTATCTTCCCTATTTATTAGAAATCAATGTAAAGTGAAAACAATAAAATGGATATTAAAATATATTCTTAAATTTATAACGAACTGAAATTTCAAAATAAAAATCTTCATAAACAATAAAAAGCACAAGAATATTTATATATTTTAGTAGACTTCCTTTGCCTTAACATAAAAACGACTACAAACAAATTACCATAAAAATCCGTATCGAAAAATCGAACAAAAAAACATAATTAAATGTAATTTCTTATAAGTTAAAGACCTAAATTCCCATCGAAATTTGCATACGAAATGAAACCAAGCCGACGGAAAAAACAGTTCATCAAAAACCAAAACCAGAAACCGCAAAAAAAACTCGGCCAAATCAGACACTAAAACTAATCCCCCAAATCTGCGACGATTGCCAGAGCAAATCAAAGTCCTGAGATCATAAAAAAGCAACGAGCCCAATGGCCCTGGGGCAACAATTTAAGATTTACGCCACTTAGAAGACATTTAAGCGTGCAACAAATGCGGCAATAACAAAATACAAAAAAAGTAAAAAACCAAGAAGCGAAGTCCACATGCAAAGGCCAAAGTCAAAAGCCGCCAACAAGTTGTTTTATTTTTAATATACTCTGACTGAGGGTATTATAATAAATATGGGAATTTTGTACAGCAGTTAAGAAGGTATATATTTCAAGACTAAATATTTCCAAAGCACTCCGTAGATAGAAGCAGGTCCGTCTGTTTGTCCGTTTTTCTGTCCGTCCGTAAGTTTCTTTCGGACTTTCTTTGTTTATTTTAAAAGTTTTGGAGCGAAATTTCTACAATTGTTTTTTTTTAATGTGTTGAACATTTTATTATAAAATCAGTCATATCCTAAAGATTCTTAAAAAAATTCCTGAAACTGGTAGAATTTCTATACTGCCATATATTTTATCCTAAGAAACTTTTAGTTTCTAAATAAATCATATATTTCCTTATCTTATAAAGTAATTTTTTTTGCTTAATCCACGAAGGGTATTCAAACTTCGACTTGTTAACTCAATTTTCCCTTATCGTCTCGAGATGTTGTTGCCGTGCGTGCAGCTCCCAAAGGAAGCTTCTTTCCCAGCGCTTCTTCTTCTTTGGTTTTAGGCTCAGACTAAGGCTCTCTCTCCGTATTCCCGGCCTGCCAAAAATCAAAAAGGGACTCTACCTCAACGGCGGACAGTTTACAAGGTTTTCTCGTGTTTCGACAACATTAATTTGTTGCCTCTTTCCTCCGTTCGGCAACATGTTGGGAATTTTTGTGGACCAAGCAATGTCTGCATATTGCCAGCAACATGTTGCCAGCCGCAAAAACCACAAGAAAGAGAGAACAGTAGCTACGTGCAAACAATAACAAAAATTATTTAATTTGAGTATGTATTCCATTCGCCAGGCCTTTTTTTCTTAGCAAAAACCTCATACAAACCGAAAAACCGCAGAATTTTACGAGCTTCCCGTCGCCCTTAACAATGTCTCATTGTCAAGTTTAAATCATTTTTAACGATCAATAAACGAATATGGTATAAGCGAACAATAGTAGAGGTGGAAGAGTGATTTAAAAAGAAGAAATCAGGATTTAAAGGAAAAGTTTAGAATCTTAAAAAAAGAACAGAATAAAAACAACATAATATTTGTAGTTAATTGGAAAGAATTAAAACCCTATATTTTTTTAAATCAATTTAAGGAAATGTTTTGGCGTGAATAGATATTAAAATATATTTCAAATAATATTGAGCGTTAAATTTATTGAAAAGGCTTCCTTTAAGATTAACCCAGCTTCCTTTCTTTACTTATTAATTATAAACACATTTATTTTAGGGATTTTCATAATACATTCTCATACGTGTCACGATCCCATCATCCCCAGCGATTATCTCGAGTTCCTCAGTGACCAACACTCGTATTTCTGTTTCTTCGGAACTCATCCCCGAAGTAGCTTTGTGTGCGGGCCCTCCTCAAGTTAACTTGGAAGTCGTGAAAGGTGTAAAGCTAATTGAAAGCCCCGCTCGAAGCGGCCAACTTCAAAGGGCCAACCTTAACCAACGACTTTGTTGCGGAAGCCAAATCCCTCGAACCAGAACTATTATAGCCCAATGAGTTCCAACCACATATATTGCATTATTTTATTGACAACTCGATGGGAGAGTGGGTGGGAATTGGGTGGCGGACCCAGTTGATAAGCTCCGGATTGCACACATGTTTCGATATTTAGCCAAAGGTAAACACACACAAGAGCTGACAAATCTAGGTACAACTTTGTAAACATTTCTATCAATTTGTGCGCTTTATCAGTCTATAACTTTTGTCTCTATTTACCAAATGCTTCAAATTGACAGCTGTACTCCGTCTGCTAACTGAAAATCGAAAATTCCTGCGATTAAATTGCAATTTCCACAACAGATGTTCGGGGTTCGTCTCTATACTTTTTTTGTTTTAATTGTAAGCGGATATTTATTTCCCTTCATTTCCGCTCACTTAAATTTTCTTCATAGCAAGCAGACTTATTTGCTAATAAAAATTCAAAAGATAAACACACAAATCAAAATCATAAGCCCAAAATAAAACTGAAACGCGGGGAAAAAAACAAACCGGAAAAAATCATACAAATAGGAGTAAAAGAACGAAAAAAAATGCGTAGAAAATTCTTGAGATTTTAAGGGTAATTTGTTTTGGGCGGCTGATGCCGGCTTATTAAAGCAACACGTGCGGGGAAATACCGCGAAATCTTATTAGAAAAAATTAAACGACTTACTTGACTTTGAGCCGTGGGCGGCCACAGAAGCAGAAAGTAAAAAAGGAAAAGAAATACATCCCAATGGGAGATTTGCATTGCTACAACTGATTGCACTTACAAATCGTAATCGTAAAAAACGAACATTGCGAGCGGCGACAGCAAAGAGCCATTAGGCCCACTGTGCACAGTGGGAAGTGGAGTAGTAGTAGCAGACGGCGAGGGTTTGGGGGATGGACTCGGACTCGGACTCGGCTAATGCACAAAAGGAAATTATAATAAGCGCAGCTTTTCCCCGTACGGAAAGGCCGTAACAAGAAATTCATAAATAAAAGACGCCGCAAAGTAGGCAATGCAAATGCCGCCTTGTGTATTCCCAACATTCGTTTACCCGGAATTTTTCGTATTCTCCATATTTCGCTGGCTTTTTTATCGCACTAATAAAAAGGATTTTCCCCGAACGCCAGAGAATCGTATTGAAGTCCCGTCTCGCATTTCTTTGTATCATTTTACTGCAGGCGGCGGGTGGTCGCCAAGTCGCAGAGTCTCTGAGTTCTGAGTTCTGGGGGCTGTTTCTACTCCGCCGCCCTATTTATTTACTAGCCTTGTCGGATTGCAACTCGACTGACTTTTTTTTCTTAGCTTTCAGCCGTTGTCGTCTGGCTTATTCTGTTTGTTTTTCCTTTTTTTTTCCTTGGCTTTTCCTCCCATTTCGCCTGGGTTTTTCCCCGTTGTTGTGCATTGTGCGACTGTGTTACCTTATAAATGGATTATGGCAATTAGATGATGTTCCAGGGCTGGCTGGTGATTGGGTTGACTGAAATAGGCAATCCATGTTCCTGGGCTCCGGGTTTTGGAATCCATTAGAAAGGCTTAGGATTTGATTTGCTTAAAGATGAAATGATGATGGGTTGTAATGGCTTAGGGTAATGGGGAAAAGAATGCACAGAGAAAATACATAAAAAGATCGGCTATTACAAAGTCATAAATAAGAATAACAATAACTTTAAAGTTGGATTAAAATATTTTTTCTTTCTCAATTTAAAATGTGTCAATTTTATTCAGCATTAAAGGTTTTCTAACACTTTAAAAGCTTTACTTAAATGCGACAATACAAATGTATGAACGGTAATGGTTTTTTAAATATTATAGGAGCTATATAACTATCTTTATTTAGTTTCTAACTTCTAAAAGATGTATTTTCATGTAAGAAATTATGATCTCGAGTTAACTAGAACCCCTCAAATCCAATAAAAAATATTTAACAAATTCTTTTAAACATTAAAAACCACTTTACTTATTTTAAACCCAATATGCTTTAGGAAAAACTTGATAAGAACATTACAATGACCTTAAAAAGTTCCCTCTTAACAACCAAACACCCAGAACCTTGTCTTAAAAACTCTAAAAATCTATACATTTTTTACCAATCGAATTCCCCCAATCATTCTAACCCCTACCAAACCCCCGACAACTACTGAAACTATTACTTTCTGCCAGTCATTCCCCACCAACCGAATGAGAAACCAATTAAATGCGAAACAATCATCATTAGGCAGTGCCATACAAAATGATAATTCAAATGTTTTCAGCTGAGTGGCCAAAGCGAATCGGGGCAGAGAACATGGAAAATATAACCAAGTATGTCGGGTAAACCGTGAAATTGAACAAATAATATGCCAAGAAAGTAGGCGCCTGAACAAAAAAAGAACCTCTGCGAGAGAGATTGGAAAAAGTTCGACAAAGCAACTATTATTAATGATCTGATATATCAATCGGCTGGCCAACAGATCAAAGAGGTCGAGAAATGGTTTGTACATGGGGAAAATATTTACAAATTACAATTTGAACAGGGAAAATATTTCGAAATTCGAACCGTTCAAATTCTTTGGAGCGCACAAAATGCCAAACCGAAAACTAAAACTACGGAGAGGGTAGGATATGGGGGGGAAAAATATGTATGCTAGACCAGAGCCATCAAAGACATTTAAGCATTTTGCGGTTTTTTGTGCATGGGATGCCTTTTGTCCTGTGGCAGGACATGTGCAGCAAAGTGTCGCATATGTGGCCCGACTACGACGACGACGTTTTTTACATGATATCCCTCCTAGCCGGGATTTATTCAGCCAGGCAGGCAGGCAGCCAGCCAGCCAGCCGCTTTGGGTCTCGCTTATTGCCAGGCATTTATGAAATTCCGTGCGGAATTTCGGGGCGGGCAACTTGAAAGCCTGAGACCGAGAACGAGAACGAGACCGAGACCCAGAACGAGACATCCCAAAAAGATGAGCAGACAACTAATACCGACCGACCGAGATGAGGTTAACAAACTGGCAGCTAAAAAGAGCGACCTCCATGTGTGTGCGTGTGTACGTACTTCTCTTACTTTTTCTAGTTTTAATTTATATGTAAATTAGCCAACTCAGCGAACGGGGGAGGGAGGTAAGAAGCATCTGCTGAATGAAGGCAACTACTATTAGCACAAAGCTGTAAATAATGACAACCTGAGTGCAATTTGATGACAGTTGCAGGACAGAATGAGGAGATAACCCCTAAGCCCCCCGACCACCGCCGATCGATTCAAATCAGGCTAAAAAATTGGTTGGAAAATATCCAACTCCAGCCATGACAAATCAGGCATAAAATTTAACAATTTATGGACAAGTTCAACTTTGGTCAGACATCATAAATTCAACAAATTTTAATCAAACATAAGTAGCACAAAACAAAAAGCATAAAAGATAGCTCAGCTCTTCGATGATCGGGTAATATATTTCCAATTTTCTCACAGTCTTTGTGATCCACAAATCACTCGAGGCGAAATACGAAATGCGAGGAAGAGAAGAAGCCATCTCTGGCTTTATTTAAACATTAATTAAATGTTCAACCTGGGAATGAGTAGTCCAGGCGTGAAAGTCTGAACGAAAAATTTATGAAAGCTGACACAACATTTTAACGCCAGTTGGTAATCGACAACCTCATCGTAATCGTACTCGTAATCGGGGAGATCGCAAACGCAATTGCAATCATCCAGTGACAATCGTCATAATTTATGGGTCCTTCTGGTCTGGTTCGGGGCTGTCTGGTTTTGGTCACCGCAAATAGCCAAACAACATAACAACTAAATTGATAAAAGCCACAAAAAAAAGGGAGAGAAAAAAACGGGAGCAGATTGTTAAGATTGAGGGCTAAGAGGCGCACTTTATATACACTTTTGATTGAGAAAATTAGTAGAAAATAAAGGGAAATATAGGTTATATATTAAAGAAAGAAATTTTTATTGAATAGAATGTATAATATATTTTTTGATAACTAAAATGTAGTTTGGTTGTGATTGTATTATTATTTTATTACATATTATATTAGTTGAAGTTGTTAAATACATTAAACATATAGATATCATGATTAGATGTGGTTTACGACATAGGTAATGGTAAGCAGACTTAAGCCTTATTTAATTTCTCCCAGATGTACCAACATACATTTTTTAAATGCCTAATTAGAAGTTATGACATATTTATAGTCCACCCATTTAAATCCCTAAATACTCCCCTCTTTATTTAGGGTATTAAAAATACCAATTGAAGCACGGCCCGTGGCAATTGGGGAAAGGGAATTGGGAACGGTAATGGGAGCTAAACTGAACTGAAATGAACTGAACCTTCGGGAGCTGCTGCTGCTGACTGACAGCAATCGAAAGCTATGCAATAATAATAACGACGAGGTGAACCCGAACCGGGAGCAGCTGCCAACATTCACACGTCATTTAATTTCGATTAGTCGTCGTCGCCGCCGCAGAGAGCGATGTTGGGAAGACAAACAAATAAAGCGACAAATGCAATGTTCGAATGCGGATGGAAAGCCAAATGCTTTGTGGTCAATACTCGGCACACACTTTGGCTTTGGTAATTGTCGCCTTCGACCACGAAAAATGTACAAAATGCCTAATTGGCACTTGGTTGTTGTTCGTGCCAAAGTGAAACAGAGTATTGCCAACGCTGGCCACCTTAATTATTGAATTCTCCCCTGTGAGTTCCTTGATCTTCGATCACTTTTTGTTGTATTTCTCATCAAAGTTGCAGCTGAATATTGTCTTCATTATTTGTGGTCGCATAGCAGTCACATCTTTGCTGCATTCGATTCACATTTTTGATTGATGATTCAATTGAATCGAAGAAAGAGCCGAGAGGTGCTGAGAAATTTCCTAATGAACTCATAGACTGCATCCGTTTCTGGTTCTGCTTTTTTTTTAAACGGGAATCCACTGATTAAACCATGAGAAATGGCCTCGGGTTGGTCTATTAGTGACAAGCTTCGGATGGGATTTTATTTAAATGGAACTGGGAAAGGGAAAGGCAAGGGAAGTGATTTATACATATAATTCATATATATATAAACCTCTACATAAATAGAATAACAAACATTTTGTATTAAGTATTTATCAATAAATATTTATTGTTTTCTAAAAGAAAATAATATTCATTAGCCTCTTAAAATTATAATTTCAACTCTTCCTTCCTTATTGATTTTGGTTACATTCTGCTGTTTAAGTTTTTAATTTCTTGCTACTGTACTTTACAAATTATATTCCACATTTACAGATCTTAATTTCCCATTAAAACTTGTTAATCCACTCTCTTTACCCCTCACTCCCTGAGACATTCATCAAAGCTGCCCAAATTAGGCCAACACCAAACAATCCATTCCTAAAAACTCTACGCAATAGGCTTTCTCTGCACAAAAAGGCTAAAAAAGGAAAATGTTTTCCCAGAGCGTTTAACACCAGGCAGCTGGAGCCCCCCGAAAAACCGGGCGCCCTAACCCCCTAAAACCCCACAAAGTGTGAATGAAATAAGTTGGACCAACACAACAGAAACAGCAACAATTTTTCGCTTTGAAAATGATTATTAGGTCAGTTGCGGCTGACAGGACGAGGAAAATGGAAAAGCAGGGCGGCGGCAGCTGGACAAGCGCCGCCGAAGGCAATGGCCAGGACAAAGACCTCGCACGAGGTGGTGGAAGGGAGGGGGCAACAAGGGGTTAAGCCGGGCAGCGGCAGCAGCAGGAGCAGGCACCTCATACGAAAATAGCAGGGATTCCTTTTGAAGTTTACGCACAAGTATGCCTTGGAAATATAACCCCATCGAACTCCTGTAAGCCCAGGATGCAGGATAATAATTAACGCAATAATCATCGATGAATGGGTAGGAAAATGAGAGGCCAGCAAAAATTATAGATAGAGAGGGAGGGAACATAAGCAAAGGTTGTGAACACGGCTATTTTGTAGCCAAAACTTGCAATTATCATTAAGGTAAGTTGTATGGGAAATCTGTATTATTTAGCACTACTTTTAGGACTCTTGGTATAATATTTAGGAAGAATCATTTATAAACTTTTATCTACAGTAGTAATGTATTCTTAGTTTTCTTTAATTATTAATCTCTATTAAGATCTAGAGACTTTTACCTATGATAATAATAAACTTCGCCGTATTGTTTAACCCACTAATTTATACAAAAAGGTATTTAAGGTTCTGTTAAATAAATCTGAGAGATATTCTAGCTATTTTCCAACACTGCTTTAGCTATAATTGGTTCTATTATCAATCGTTGACAACACTGAAAGGAAGCTGAGGCCGGTCAATGCTTAAAATGATTAACGCGCTTAACCCGTTGGTGCTCAGGCATGCGCTCGGCACCCCCTTAACCCCACCTTGTTGGCCACCTCTTTAGACCCCCACTCGTCCCGTTGGCCATCGCTGCGTGTGTTCATTTTGTAATTTGCGTAGGTGATGCCATGGAATTTGATTTTCACACGTGTTGCTTGCTTGCTACTGCTGCTGCTGCCTACACCTGCCTCCCACCTGGCCCCTCCCACTTGTCTTGCCATGCCCATCCCGCCCCCTTGTCCTTGTTGCTCATGTTAATGTTAATAATAATGGAAATGCTCGGTGTGTGCAATTATCTTCCATTTCATTGATTCCACACACGCGCCATATAAAAATAGAAAGCGCTGCGAGAGAAAAACAGAACCACAGGCCTATGCGAGGGCTTTAACCCATTAGGAAAGCGACTGCAGATGGAGATGAAAATTGGTATGCGGGTATATTTTGAACTCATATGAAACGTGTTCAAGTTTCGGGCTGATCAGAAGAAGGGTTGTTGAGATACAGGAACTAAAGAAATATTTTTAAAAGAGTTCTTTGGGTCTAAGTTCAGAAATGAATAAGAAAATTTAAATATGATAACGAGTATTGTTAAAGTTAATTTATATTTTTTTAATTCCGAGAAGTACAGCCTGAACATAATCTTTAATTCCTCATAAAATTCCCCCAAAAGCTTTGCTTGTGTTAAATTACCTTTCGGTCAGCAATTTACCTGCGCCAGGTAACCTCAACCTCGAATTCAATAATTCCTTGTGGACTGAAGTTGCTGGCAAGTTCAAAGCTCACGATTAAGCCAAAAGGAGAGAAGGAAAGGAAAGATAAAGAGGCAGTACGAGAAGATGAAATAGTAATAACAATAATCATAAATACGGCGGGACGATGACAACCCTAAAACATTCGAGCGACCAGCTCATGACAGGAAAATCTGCACAAGCTCAAGATGGAATCACATGGAATCACAGATAAATTGTGTAAGTCATGAAACCAAAAGGGGAAAATGGAAAAAACACAGGCCAAGCTGTGGAGAAAAAAAGAAAAACTCGCTACGTGAGTAGGAGGCTGAAATGTTGCGCGTGCGCAGAAATTGAAATGAAAATTGCTGGGCAGCGGAATCATGAGCGGGGCTGCCTTTTTGTGGGAAGAACCCTTTTCCAGATAAGTCATGGGAAGATCGTTGTACAGATATCCCATTTAATTGCTCAATTGTTGTGTTGACAACTGGCAGCTTAAAAAATGTAAATATTTATTTTTAAACCACACACAAAAACAGGGCTAAATAAGATGCGCTTCAGGGAGAAAAACACACATTACTTTACAACAAAATGTGATGGTGATTTTTTTATTTGCAAAATGCGAAAATCCCATTAAAAAGCACGCAATTGGCGGAGGGCTAAAATGCTAAAATGTCTTGGCCTCATTTTAATGGCCAGATAAGCATCGACTATATCGAGTCGACAGCTCTCTCTCTCTCGGCCATTTTGTCCAAACGAAATGTTTGCGTGTGCCGGGCAATTTATCAAAACCATTTGATTTAGTTGTAAGAAAGCATTTTCAACTCAATTTCAGTTGGGTTTTTGGGACCCTCTCTCCCTTATATAGAGAAAATGGCAGCTTACATAGCCGCCCGTGGACTTGAGGGTCCTTTCCTTCTTCAGCGGCGTCTTCCGTCGGCAATTTAAAAAGAGTCCTGGGTCTTGGACGGCGCAAGGTAATTGCAAATACAATTTATGAGGAAGTTTATGAAGAGTCAGTTGTCTTCTCTTTAATATGAAAGCAAATTAATGTAATGCCTAACAAATAAAGTAATGGTTTTCCTTCTAAATGAACTATTTTTATGGTAATATTTTATGTAAATATAGGGGTATGAATTTTGTTTAATGTCTTAGTTTGAAATAATTCAAGAATGACTTACCAATTAATGTATAATCTTTAAATTAATTGTATCTGCAAATATAAATAAAATTTTTCGGGATTTAGATTTTGAAAACTATACTAAATAAAGAAATGTAATATTTATTTACTTTAAGAACAAAGCCTAGTATTAGGTACCTCAATAGAATCCCTTCTAGAAATTATGATTTGTGTGTTCATCAATTAGTTCTCATATTTTCCCCGGCAATCAAAGGTAATTAAACAGCCCGACTGAAACATTGAAATGAACCTGTTGTTGTAGCACTTTGTAATTAAAACGTCTGATACAAAACCAGATGCAAATTAACCAACAAAAACTTGTAGCATTTTGCTGTAATTTTTGCAGCTGATAATTTTATGCAAGAGCCGAAGCAGCGGCTCAAAATTAGACCTCGCTGGTGTTGTATTTAAATGGGTAAGGCGTGTAGCAGAGGGTTAATTGTCTCGCCGAGAAGAGAACCCACAATATTAAGACTCAAGAAATGGAATATATCTTATTATCATGTATTGCTATTTGCTAGATTCTTCTTAAAAATTCTATAATATATGTCTTTAAGTAACTTAAAAGTTATTATGTTTTTTACATATCAGATTCAATTATTTAATTAAGTTTATGGCTAAAATACTAAAGGGAACTTAGATAAAGGTATTCATTTATTAAATAAACAGAAATAAAATGTATTGATTTGTTTCACAAATTGATTAAATAAATCTATAGTTCCTTACTTTTTAAATTGATATTTATGATATTATGTTATGTTATTTTAAAAAGCGTTGAAAGGACAGCATCTTTTAGGTTGCTCAGTTAAAAACCAGTAAGTAAATTAGTATATATTTTCAAAGACAATAAATATCGATATTTTAAAAATACAATATTTAACCAAAAAATAAAATCATACAAATTAAATTAAATCATATAAATTAAAGAGGATAAATGTTTAGGGAATAAATAAATAACTTTGAAAGGTTTTCGACAGCATCTTTTAGGTTGCTTTTTAAAACCAGTTAAAAATAGGTAAGTCAATTCGTATATATTTTCAAAGACAATAAATATCGATATTTTAAAAATACAATATTTAAAAAATATTTTATATAAACATATAAATTAAAGAAGATAAATGTTTAGGGAATTAATAAATAACTTTGTAGTCTTAAACGAATAAAATTCCAAAGCTATTTTGAATAATTTAATATTTTCAACTAAATTTAATTCCTGTTATCTTTAAGATAATTATTTTAACATAACAATTTAACGAAATTCATTATAATTTAAATTTTAATTCAATATTTAAGAATTTTTACATTATTGATTGTTAAAATCAATTTATCAAAATGCCGTCGGAGTTTTATATGTACTTATTTCATAAGTTTATTTTAATAAATTAAAAATACTATCAAGCATATTTAAATTTCTCAATTATATATTTAAAATTTAAAGCTAACATTATTAAAGTCGCCGCTCACTTGTGTGCCTCCCAGGCCGTGCTTCTAATCGAATTCCCTTAAATTCCAAAAATTTAGAAAATGTTGATTTGCCTTTTCTTATTTTTCCTTCAATTTTTTTGTTGCTTTTTGCTTGCTTGATTATAATTTGTTTTATTTGTTTTGAACACGTTTCGGGGATTGCTTCTGCTCACAACAAATACAAGGACGTAATAACAAGAGAAAAAGAGAGAAGAGAAGAACGATGAAGAACGATGAAGAACGATGGGTGGAAGGGGAACAGATGGGAGCAGCGACGCCGGCGTCGGCAGAGCGGCAATACATTTGTATTTGTTTGTCATTCCGCTCAGTGTGTGAGTGCTCTCGCAATCGCTCCCTCTCTCTCGTTCGCTACCTTGCTCACTCTGTTTCATTTCAATTCCCATTTCAATTCAGATTGCGATTCCATTTCCATCGCCGAAACTCCGCCCCAAAAAGCGTTACACTGCGCAGTGTTCCGTTTCCACAGCGTTCCGCTATGTACTGGTTTCTGTCTTTGCTTTTTGTCTGCTTTTGTTTTTCGTTTGTGTCTTTGCGTGTTGGTTTTGCATTGCTTCTGCTTTTGCTTTTTGTGTGAGTTTTTTTGCTTTATTATTTACTTAAGAGCTTTTGTCTGTGTGTGTGTGTGTGTGTGTGTGTGTGTGTAGGTTTGTGCATTTGTTTATGCGTCTCGTTTTACAATTTAAAGGCATTTCCTTTGTGGAAAAGTCCTTTCTCCGAAATTTCAGCACTGCGCACTCTCGCTCTCCCTCTCTGTCTCCCCAGCGCCCTCTCTCTCTCTCTCTCTGTCCCTCCCTCTTTGTCCCTATCGCTCTGTCCTGTTCCTGCCACACTCAATCAGAAAATATTGTTATATTGAATAAATATTTTACTTACAAGGTAAAAACAATATTTTGGTTTTAGTCTATGCTTAATTTTTGGGCCTACACAGGACAAAATTTTAAGTGTCTTCCTTTCATATTAAGTCCCTAATTCAAGCAATATTTAAAATTAATAAACTAAGACTGATTATTAAAGAAATCAACTAGTGTAAATAAATTAATTTAAGAATATAACTCTGTCAATTGAGATATAATTAAATTAGTTAATAGTTTGTCACTATAATTAATATAAGTCCCCATAATAATATTTTGAAAATTAAAAGAAGGCTATATTATATTTATTTATTTAATTGGAAAATTGTAGAATTAATTCTAGAAGAGATAAATATAACAAAAAAGTTTTTGTAGGTCATTAATTACTTTATTATTAATTACATTAATTACTTGTTATTCCTAAGGAAATCAACTAGTATAAATAAATTACTTTAAGAATATAACTTTGTCAAATTAGATATAATTAAATTAGTTAATAGTTTGTCACTATAATTAATGAAGTACCCATAATAATATTTTGAAAATTAAAAGAAGGCTATATTATATTTATTTATTTAATATGAAAATTATAGAATTAATTCTAGAAGAGATAAATATAACATATAAATATAATAATAGTTTTAGTAGTTCATTAGTTACTTTTTTTAACTCAAAAAGTATTTACCGTTAAAATTAATGAAGTAGTAGCAAAGGGATACAAATTATTCAAAATTTGTAATATAAATAAAAATTATATAATATCACTATCGTTTCAAAATCTTTTTTCTTTTTTTACTTTCGAAATATAAAAGCTTTATAGCTTCTGTATATTTTTTCTCTGTGTAGGCGCTTAGTAGGGTTAAGGGGTTCGCTGGGTTCTTTGGCCTGCACTAATTTAAAATTTATGTTTTTCCAAATTTTGTCGGCAATTTAATTTTGTCCGTTGTAGTTTGCGTCCAGCACAAGTTTACGACGGATGACGGAACGATGACGATGGAGCAAGGGGGTTAAAGAGTCTGATAGGTGGGGCTTTAGGGGGCTAAGAAGGATCCCCAACTAGGGTTATTTATAAAACAGACTTTGCCGGAACTTCTGTGGAATGTAAATTTCTTCATAAAGAATTCATTTCAAAGAGGTTCTGAGACCCCTGCAAGTGGACATTTTAAGTTTTGGCATTTTGTTTAATTTTTAAATAAAAGTTGGAGTACATGGCAAGCCGTTTTCTTATTTAAGGACATTATTCTAAGTTTTCTTTAATGTTTAATTAAAGAAAATGCTTAATTTTATATTTATATTATAAATACAAGAAATGTTTATTATTATATTGTTATAATAAGTTTTCTTAAAAGTTTTCTATTAAGTCAAATAGTTTTACCCAAAAAACGACAAAACCAGAATAAAATAATTATAAACATAAACCTCTGTGGATTATTGACACTTCTTTTAATAACTTACGAACAATAAAGTAAATTCTTATATTTACAATAATAAAAAGTGTCATTTAAATGCAAAGCCTTTGGTTAATTAATATTTTTCCTTACATCTTTTTGCTGAGCAAACCCAATTTCACCCCCTTTGCCAATTTTTCCAGGCCAAGTAATTTTCTCCAATTATCTTTTGGTGTTTGAAAATTGAAAGATTAATTGCCAGTGAAATGCAAAAATAATTTCGTATCTCCTGCGAAGCATTTTCATTGTATACTTGGCTTCCTTTTAAATCTCTTTATTCGAGGCGCTTTATATACTCGTACAGTCCATGTACATGGTGGAAAACCCTGCCTGGGCTCCGCTTTTCTTTATATCCGCCATTTTATTGCTTTTTCCCCAGTCAGCTTTTACCAACCCCTCCGCCCCCTTTTTGGGGGAAAAGCTTCGGCAAACTCTCGACATTTCATTTGCAATTTTCTTTTCTTGCTTGCATTTTATGACTTTTTCTTTAGCACTTCTTGGGCGGAGGCAGGCTGGCTGCCACACCTATACAGACAGAGAGGAGAATTTTCCTCTGGATTTTCCCAGCCCAACTCCCTCTGCATTTCTCCCCTTCCCAGTCCCCCCGAAATTGGCAACATCTGTGTAATGCAATTTTCCCTTTTGTAGTTTCTTGCTTTTCCTCTATCATTCCGGTTTTCCCGTGCAACGGTGCCCCTCCTGGTGGCCATCTTTTTAATTCCCATTGCCTTGGCATTGCATTTTCCAGCAGGCCAAGTCGTCCTGCAGGATTTATGTGGCCGCCAGGATCTTTTGCGGTGGCACCGGAGAATAGCAGTTGGACCAAAGCCACGCCCCTAATTGGGAGTTGGGGAATCCGCAGAGAAATAGGAAAAAGGAAAATGTACCCCAAGTCATTGTTGCTCTCGCAGGGTTTTTCCCCGTCCTCGCCGACGCCCCAAAGTGTGCTACAAAAATTGTACAAAGTTTCCCTATTTAATGTCGGCGCTTTCCACACAGGATATGTCTGCGGATGAGCGTAATTTAGATATGAACCGAAAGAGCGCCGAATCTCAAACATATTTTCCTATTTTTTATTACCCCACTTCGATAATACTTTGTAAGGGCTCAGTCCCCAAAAAAAAAAATAAGAAAATAATAAAAAAAAAGCGGGGGCGGGAAAGTGTGTGGAAAAGCAGAGTCCTCAGCCTATGGTTTATGGACTTCCCCTAGTCCTTCCTCGAGGATTTGGAAACTCCTGATGCTGCCACATCATTGTTGCCAGTGACAATAATTCAGGCAGGCCTGGACAAAAGCCACCAGCACCTGGAAATTTATGACCAACTCGTGCTCCTTAACCCATACCCATCCTATAGTCAGTACTTGACCCTTAGCTAAACAAACACTTAAGAAAAAGATTTACCTTGTTAGTATTTGAAGTAAAAATAAAGTATTTGTTGAAGAAAAGATTTGGAGGAAACACGATATAATAAATCCTTACCCTATAAAAATTATATATTTTACTAGAGATATAATTTCTTGGAAATTCAAACTGTTTATTTAAAATAACTCAATTTTAAAGGAATACATTAAAATTATGTATTACAAAGTTAATTATTTATTCAATAAATATTTTGTAATTAATATAAACTCTTAAGGATGTATTTAAGCCAATAAAATCTTTACTAGTTTAAAATAAAATACCATAAATTCCCTGTAATATTTGTATACTTATTATTATAAAGGAAATATAGGAATACATTTTCAGCTAAACCAGATGTATATGGAAGATTAATCTTATACCTTTTCCTATAATTTTAAAAATTATTCTTAGTGCACAACTAGGCTAACTTTGCAGATTTTTGAATTCTACTTTATATACTTTTCGTGTGGGACATTTTATCGCATTTGGTCGTAAATACCTGAGTGGATGTGCAATCCTTGGTCGAAAAATTTATGTAAAGTTCACAACTTTCTTTTCTCTATCAGCGTCTTCTGCGTTTTTTATAGTTTCCTGCATTTGGCAATGTCCTGGCCACACCCACACCGGCCCCTTTCCTTACATTCCCCTCACTCCAGCTAACTTTATTATCATATTTGTTTAATATATTAGACATTTTTTTCCTTCACATTTCCTTGTTTTTTTTTTTTTTTTTTTTTTTTGGTTCAGTTTTGCAACCCCTGATTTTGCTTCCTTGGTCGATTTTTTTATGCTCCGACTTGTGGCAACTTTGCTCAGCAGTTTTTGACATTTTCCATGATGGATTGCACTTTATGCTAATTGAGTTTAAACACAGTTACACTTTCCCCCACACTCACATGGACTTGTTTTTTCTTTGGCGTTATTTTTTCAGCTTTTGTCTTATTTGCACTGTGGGTTCTGTGGAAGGAAAGTCATTTCCCCTCCTTCGTATACATATATTCCTAGCTGCGATTGACAGACAGCTTGTGGTTGGGCTTTGGGTTGCCATTGGGGCTGGCGTTGCTTTAAGTTTGACTGATTAGCTACTAAGTTGCCAACTAAATTGAGTTTGACATAATTAAGGAAAAGTGTATTGGAAAAAAGTAACAGCAAGTCAAGAGGAAGGTGAGGAAAAGGCTACATTTTCTCGAGACAAATTATACTAGATATATTGAACTTAAGCTTAAGTGTTACGAAAAAATTTAATATAAGTATAAATATTATATAAGTATAATAATGTAAATTTCTGAAAATATATTATTAGTATAATAGCTTTCTTATTGTATTTTACATACTCGTATATTAAATATTTTCAACTCATCAAAGAGTAAAATCTTAGATTCAATATAATTAATTTTTTAAGATTATTTTTTACTTATAAAACAATATTTTATAATTGAAATTTCCCCATGAAAACTCTCTTATGTTGTATCAGATGTTCGACTCCCTCAATAAATAAATAACTAACCCTTCTTTAGGCCTCCTTACCAACCCCTCAATCACTCATCACGTGCCAACGGCGTTCAATTTGAATCTCCTTCTATGCATTCATTAAACAAATTAGCCAAAAGTATCACACAAACGGCAGCCAAGCGCCGTTTGGGAAATATATGTATATTGTACAATCGCAATCGGTGAAACCTCAACAAATTTTACAAAAATATTGTAATTTCCCCGCCGTTTGCATCGGCCAATGATGATGATGTATGATGATGGATTGTCAACTTAATTACAATGGCAAACAATGGAGAGTTGCACAAAGACCATTTGCCATTGTCCGAATGGAGTATGCAAAAAGGACCAAAAAGGACTCGCAACGTGCGACACATGGCCGGGAAAATCGAAGGGTGGAAAGGGAGGGCGTGTGCTAAGGACTAAAAGCGGTTTAATCTTCGGTTGCAATTGTTTGCCAGGCAAAAGGGCAGAGCGAACCGAACCCAAAACCGCATCATAATTACACTATCACATTCCGAGCGCACACTTGGCCAACTTCGCAGCTAAAGCAGCTCACATATCCTGCATCCTTCGCTGCCGCGCCACGCTGTAAATTAGAATGTTTTTGCTTTTTCACACAATTAAAGTCAACACCGGATGGGGGATTGGTCTGACAGTTGGCAGTTTTGGGCGCAATTAAAATTCTCACTTGCACAGCTAAAAAGTTTCGGGCTTTAGTGGTATCCTGCGAATATAGTTGTCTATGCTGGGAGTTTCAATAATTAACGTCAGCAAAGGATAATGGAGACAGAGACGGAGACAAAGACGGAGACTATCTGTGACATTCTCGAGCCACTTGACTGAAATCCGCTAAATCATTCAACTTCAATTAGTTCAATTAGCTTCTTTCGGTTTGTTAAGCCAAACCATTTAAATATATTTATGAGCTCATGAAGATATATTTTCTGGCTTTTAATCTGAGCTTCTTCTTCTATTAATATAATTTATTATTACTATTAATATTATTTTATATAGTTATTTAAAATCTATAATTCTTTTTCTTAGTTAGATTTTCATATCTTCTTAGTTTGAACTAACTTTACAAGCTGTCCATCATTCTAATTTTATGAAAACATTTTTGTTGCTTGTCATTTATCTTTAAAATTAAAATACGTAATAAACTATATATAAAATCGCTATAAAAAATATGTAAATTTTTTTTTTAATTTTTTTATTAGACATTTACATTTTATTTAGTTCTAAGTCCCAACAAATATTTATTTTCCATATATACTCACTATTCCTGGCTCTCAACTTATTTCTTTGGTTATTTTTCTCCTTCTCCTTATGACTCAAACCTTTTAATGGCGTCAATTAAAATTTTGTGTACGTGACAGGAATTTTTTAGTGCGGCTAAGCAAAAATACAAGGCAAGGAGAGAAAAATATGATGGAAAATAAAACTTTACTGTTTGATGTTTGAAGCTCAAGACAAGGTGCCCCAAGAACCGACCGAGATGGGAGATGATGGCAAGATAGGGACAGAGACAGGGGCCTAGCACAAAGTGTGGAAATTATGAAATTTCGAAGCGTAAAATTAAAAAACCAAAAAAGGCAACAACGCCACGAAAAAGAAAAGAACACAAAAAATCCTAAACGATATTGAAACACAAGTGTGGAGGAAGTAGGATGAAATGACCCCGAGACCCTCGAAGGCGATTTGTTTCTACCTTTTCTGGGGGCGTGGCCCAGAAGTTGCACCATCGACGGCAAGGGTTAAAGGGTCCCAAAAGCCCAAACAGCAAAGGTGATTGGAGGGAGAGATGATCTCTGGCCGCCAGAGTTTTGTTAGAGACTCTGTCTGTCTGTCTGCTAATTGAAGATGTGATGGATAAATTAATTGATATCATATACGTATGGACGATCGATTAAATGTAAACTTTAAAAGGGGGAATGGGTGAAAGGCTTCCAAATTAAACAGGGCAAGCGAAATTCTATAATGAGGAGAGGTTGCGCTAATTAAAGCTTATCAATAGGAATTAAGTCATATAAGTTCTATAATTAAGTTGGAAATTTATATGAATAATTTAAAGTGAGGTTAAAAATAAGAGAAAACGATGGACCTACAAATCTGTTTTATTTTCTTTATAGAAAATAAGAAAGGAACTCGTTAAAAGATGTTAGATTAATATTAGATATTATTCATTCATCCAATTTCAAACAATTAAATGTGGTTTATGTTTAAATCAATTTGGAATTGTAGTTATTAAAATAGGTAATCCTTTTTTTGCCTAAAACAAATTTAAACTGGCTTTAAACTAGTTACCATCCAATCCGTAAAGTTCTACTCACTTTTTGGGACTGGAAAGCTACTTTTTATAGGTTTTAAAAACCAAAAAGCACCATAAGCAGAGTTGCCGAGTTCACTGAAAGTTCACAACTGTCAGTACGTTTGACTCAACCCTATTTCCAACCCATATTAATATCCATTCTTCAACCCCATCCAATCGAATTGGCAAGCCGCAACGCATTTATTTGTGCAATGGTCCGTGAAATAAATGTCAACCGCAACTTAAACCGCATATGCTGATAGCGCGCCTAACTCCCCTTTATTAACCCCCTCGTTCCCTTAACACCCTCAACCCCCAACCCTCCTCTCTCAGGGGAAACAAGCCAGCCGAGACCAAGACACATGGCTATATGGCTATAGCCTCCCCTTGGACGATTTGGTTTGCTGGCTTTATCTTTTTATTGGCTGCCATATAGCGACAGCAAAAAAGAAGAGAAAAATCCAGAATCAATGTCGCCTTATGATTGTTTTTTCTTACATTCATGCCATTTTTTATGCTCAGCTTGAAAGGTAAATTTTCGGCTGACAGTTATAATGTGAGAAATATGCTGGGGATATGTGTATGAATGTGTGCTTAGAGGAGATTTTTATCAGGGATTACAGAGAGAAAGAAAGGTCTGAATACAGGAATAATTTAAGAGAATGGAATATTAGAGTATTGCAAATAATATAGGTAAGCTATCAGAGATTTCTTAGAGTAAAGAGATACCCTAAATAATTATTTTAATAAACTAGCTAATGATATAATAAATAAAAAATACAAATTACGATACATTTTAATTGTAGGATTAAAGTCTTCCTTATATTATTAATATTAATGTATTATGTATATGAATATAATTTATTGTTTATTGATTTTTTCGATTTAGCTTAATTTTAAAGATAATATAGTTACAAGATGAATATACTGCTAAGGCATTCGGCAGTATAAATGTTATATATCTTATTAATTGCCTTGTATTCTATGATCTCTTGCATTCTAAAATTTAAACATTTTATCAAAATATATTAATCGTTGGTTATTCAATAAAATAATCCACTTTCATTAGTTTTTTCCGTGTGCTAAAGCTGGCTAATAAATTTCAAATGCAACAAAGTGTCGAATCGATAGACAGACATGGACATGGCGAAAAAAAAAAGCAGTGGAACGGGGGCCCCAGCAGAAGTGCAACGAAGATTGATCTAGCGGAATGAATGGGCGTCTAAATGGGGGGGTGGGGCACCCAAAGGGGGCGGGGAAAATGGGGGTGGGGCAGTGGCAGTGGGTGGCTGACTGGCTGGCTAGCTGGCAAGTGGAAACAAGCGATTGCGCCTGGCTGACTGCGGACATTATTCATTGTTCTCCCTCGGCACCAAAAACTCACACAGGGCTCCCCCATTCCCTTTGGTCAAAAACAAAAACTTGACCAGACGACCGACCACGAAGCGCAAATAAATTTACCCCCTACCCTCCCCCTCCATCCAGGGGGGTTTCGAGGGTAACAGACACTCGGTTAAACGTTTGTACAAGCCCATGAAATGTCCTTGCCCGAAAATACACCGAAAAGAGTGTGGGAGCGTCGGGGCACGGGAAAAAAATCTCTGGACTTTACTTTGACAGAAGGGCAGTGAGAGGCTGGGGACAGGGGCTTACTGGTCGAAGGTTTATATCACGGACAAAGGGGGATCGGCTAGGGGGGCTCTGCGCATTTAGTCAGTCAATAAAACTTGTTAACGCCGTAATTGCTGGCAATTTATTTATGTGGGCTTTGTGTGGCTTGGCACTCGGAAAATAGGAATCGAATTGAAGGACTTCCAAGTGAATTAGGAATTATCTTTTTGGTAACCTTGATTAAGTGAAATATATTCCAAGGGAAAGGAACTTGTATAGGGAGTAAATCAATTTATATTAATAAGGAGGAGTCTAAGATTTGTATTTTTGAGTTTAATCTTTAATACTTGTATCTAAATTATAAAGAATATTGTTTTTCATTTGTGATTTCTGTAACATGAACTTTTTTATTGACCATTAATCTTATTTAAATCTGATCACAACATATTCAAGTTATTTAATTAATGTTTCATTAAAATGTAATTTTAATCCTTCGATTTATTATTTTGTATATGGTTACTAATACCACTTTCCATTTAGCAAAATGCCTCTTCTTTGAAATGACCTAAAAATATACTTTTCTTACCTTACCACCTCTTGAAAAAATGAACTTTCAATTGCCCAATGTCTTTTGATCGAATCTTGGCTATGTTTGCCTCGGAAAACAATTAAAAGTTCATTAGGAACGCACATGAAAATTGGCCAGGAACACGCAACATCTGCGGGTTATCGGGAGTTCGTGGGGAGTTACCTTTAGGTTCCTCGGTTCTTGTGGGTGGTTCAATCGCAGGGGCCTTGACTGGGTGTACTGTTCTGTGTTGTACCGGGCCCAACTTGATTAATTTAAATTGGGTCTCTGGGCGGAAAAGGAGAAGAGTCTTCGCTTCGAACGGTTCGCATGTTTAACTCGAATTAAGTTGTCGCAAGTGTTAAAGCCAGAGTTAGTAACACAGGCCGGGCCGGGGCCGAGAGAGAGACGCATATTTATTGGTCGGTGCCGCCCTACACAAGTCGGAAACGCGTTCCACTTGTAATTGCAATTTTTCAAATAGCGACGGCCTCCTAATGAGTTAAGAATCTATGCTGGAAAAGCTGGTTCTTTGTTCTGGAAGCTGGGCTGGTAGAGTGAATTTCGAATTACAGGAAGTAGTCAAGACATTAAAAAAGGTGATAAAATAGGCAAACTCGAATAGGAAATAAATGGTAGGTCTTAGACCATTATAACTAAAATATAACTCAATGCAATTTGAATTGAGCAGGTGCTTAATTATAGAGATTAAGGAATTATTTTTGTTATGTGTTTTTATGTTTTAAAACTGAGAAAAGAGTTAATTTATAAACTCTTAACAAAATGAACATTTAAAATGTATTTATATTTATTTTAATAAAGTCACACTCTCTCTTTACACCTTTATATATTTATATATTTTTCATTTCTTCTCTCCCACGAGTTATATTCTTTTTTTTTAAATCCCCCACTCTGACAATCCTCCTCTTGGGCGCCCCGAAGTTCAAATGGCTACACAATGTTTTCACAGTCAAACGGCTGACAATTTGCATAAACGTCGCGGCACCCAGAAAACCCACTCCTACGCCCATTTTGGCACCCACTCACGACGGGATTTCGAACCCTTTCCTCCTCTCCCTCTTCCCAAAAAAGTGAAAAGGGGAAAAATCTGAAAAGCTTTTTGGAACGTATGGTTACCCTCGCTCTTGTTGTTGTTGTTTTCACACCCAGCTACATGTGACAGGAACAAACTTCCCCCGCTCCAAATATTTCGTCATATATATTTTTTAAGGGGGGTTTTCAGCGCATTTTGTTTCATGTGTCAAATTTAAAATGACAGCAAATTTAATCGATTTATGCCTTTGTTTTCCTTCATTCACAGATTCTGTTCCGCAGAATTTTGAGAAGAGTATACACGTATATTTTTTTTTAGGGAGACGCACTCGTTCCTATTAGTTAATTAATTTTTGTGCCTCTGGTGGAAAAGTGTTGCGAATGCTGAAAAAGTTGCTGTTACTGTTGCCGTTTCGAGGGAAGGCAAAAGTTTTTCGATAAAAGGCGAACTAAATTAATTGAATTGAAATGTCTGCTTGACATGATATTGTATGCACTCCCAAAACAATTACAGACCCCTCCACACTGCCTTTGACTGAAACTTTTTAAATATTCTTCATTTCGCAATTAAAAATTATGGAAGAAAAGTGCACACGAAAAAAATGCATAACGAAAAGTTGTTTTTGTTCCCCTATATAAATATATACATATATATAAAAAAAAACGGTAGCGGTCTTTTTAGTTTTCCAAACACAAAATACAATTTATATGTATATCTGTATAACAATCAACGGAACGTGTTGAGTTTTCCTTTGGAGCGATTAAAAAATTAAAACTAAATTGCCAATTTGCATGTTGGCGCGTTGTTAGTGAATCGGCTGCCTTGCCATCATAACTCCAGCCATAAATATATATATTATCCACATATATTGTGTATATATATACATTTTATATGAAATTAGGCGCAACAATGTCCGAGAGAAAATAAGCTGGGAGGGAGGTGCATTTTAATAAACATTTAAATAAGCTGCGTAGTTTCTGCCGGCTGGGTGAGAAATTAATTAAGGCCAGTTGAGAATGTGAGGAGGCTCTCACACTTTTCCGCCGGTGCCGTTCCGTTCAGCCAAGGTGTTGAGAGTCTTCAATTAGTCTTCAAGAAGCTCACAATACGAAATGGAGGGGGTTGGGAGGCTAGCGGAAGAGTTAGTGCCTCCTGAGGCCATGCTGTTCTACTAAATTGCAGCAAAACATAAAAATAAACTATGGAAAAAGTTATAGAGATGTTGGGTAACTTTACCCCGGGCTGGGTAAATCCAAAATTAGTCATGAGAAAATATGATATTTAAATTAAGAAACTCATTTTCACTGGCTTTATATTCTGACTATAAAGAAGTCATTCTGTTGCTTTATCTTAACCAAAAAATAAAAAGTACACTTAATTAAACATTAAGGTAACATTGTATACATTAAATTGAACGAGTTATTATTATTAGGATATAAATTTGTATCTTTATAGAGATGTTTTCTTAACGTCCAGGTCAATGCATAAAGCTTTCGTAATTTTTAGTAATACATAAAGATTTAAACTGAATAGCCATTTTAGAAAGATATACCATTGCGCACCCCACCACAACATTTGGTCCTTCGAGCCGGAGTTAGTTAGCTCTTCTTTTCCTTTGAATAGAAATTAGTATTGCCATTTCTAAAATACCTTTCGATATACCAAATCACCTATTTGCTCATCTATTATAGCTATTTCTAGCCCCATAATATTTTATCTTTTCCATTTCCTATAACCCCAAAACTAATTGCTTAATATTGAACTTTCCCAGGGACAAAACTTCATTAAGTTTCCTGCCCCACAAATGCCATTGTCAGTCTCCTCTCCCAACCTCTTTTTTGTGGAAAACCGAAAACCAAGCCTTGAGATCTTATCCGAAAGCCTGGACGAAAATATCAAATCCAATCACATTGTCTTTGCAAAAACAATTTCAACTGATTTATAGGCCTTCGACTTGGACCTCATCCATGCAATATTCCGACCTTACTTCCCCCTCTATTTATTTTCCCATCCTCAGGCATTGCAAATGAAGTTGCAAATCAAGTTGCAAGGGCTCTTTTTCGGGGAAATGTGCTCTTGTGCTGTGTTTTTATTTTGGGCCAAGGCATGCAACCAATTTCTGCCTATGACAGCCGCACAAAAGTTCAACTGATGATACATTGTGGCGGCAACTGCAGTCTGCTGCCACACACACAGAACACACACAGCACACACAGTACACACGTCGAGTGGATTGCAGTTGCAGCAACGAACGACGAGTCTTCATTGTTTCAGTTTCGAGTTCGTTTTGTGGTCGAAAAGTGTTGCAAAACTGTGACTGGACGTGTGGGGCGGAGTCGCCGGGGAAGCTGGTTTATGAAATGAAAGCAAAGATAAGGCCAACACGGGGGAGTGGGTGGATGGGTTGGGAAAAACCTTTCGGGTGGCGGCAAATTGCATTTTGCAATGGGAAAACCCCAGTCACCGATGCCATACAATGCACGTGGAGAAAATGAGGAAGAAAGACAGGCATCCTTAAAGTACTTTGTGGTTTAAAACATATTGCTTGAAATTTAAGATAAGAAATTGGGAAATATACATGATAAAATACATATTTATAATGTATTTAAATTTCTTTTATAAAATAAATCAAACTTATAATATAGCCGTGTTTTTTTGCCCTCGAAAATGGGATAGAAAGAATATATAATATCTTAAGTCATATAAATATGGCACCGATAGGTAAAAAACCCAAAGTTTGTATCCAAATTGTGATCTCTGAATACTTTTTTTTTCAGTGCCTCCACAAACACCCTAGGCCAGGGAAAGAGGGGTCGGAGGTGGAGGAGCTTGGAGGAGTGGCAAGTTGACAATGTGCGAACAAATAATTCCATCAGCAGGAACAAAAGCGTCGAGTGTTTGTTTGGGTGGCGACGATGGCATCGGCTTCGCAATCGAGCGACGTTGTCCTGGGCGAAAAGGACCAATGCACACGGCATCAGCCAGCATCAGCATCCCGAGTGTGAGACTGTGTGCATGTGCAATATGTTACACTTGCCGACTGGCTGGGGTTATATCCCTCTCCGAGCATCCCCGCCTGTAATCTGCCCTTCGGTGCAGTCAGCAATCTTGCAACGCCCTCTTCAAACGCAGTTGCTCGATTATCATTGTTGAAATTTATGAATTGCATTGCAGCAGGATCTGCGGCGAAGTGCAAGAGGATGTGGTCTGAAATTCGGGATGTGGGGTGCTATTTGTCCATTGCACACGGACAACTCAATTTGCGTTCTGTAGATTACGCTGGGAATCCCCCTAGAAGGGTTAGTCCTTTGAATTTGGTGTAAGGAATGTGTAGAATAGAAAAGATTTTGTAGAAAGTCTTTGGAGCTACAATAGAGTTTTTTCTACTTGGAACTAAGTCTACATAAATATTATGAGTATTGAATACTATGTTCTATGTCTTGAATCTGTAGAAATAGGACTGTTTCCTATTAAAGGTGAAATATTTTATTAAAATATATTAAGTAAAATATTAAATAAAATTTTGCTAAAAGTTAACTTTTGAATAATATTTTATAACTTCTTCATTAAAATGAAGCATATAAGGTTAATTTTCTTCATTTTATTAAATATAAAAAATAAATACCTCTTTTGCAATATAATTTTGCTCAAAAAACACTTGATATTTCGATTGATTTTTTATTTATTCAATTTAAAATAAATAAATAACCGAATACAAATTTTAATAAGAGCATTTCCAATTCCAATAATCACGTATATCTACTTTGAAACCTCCTCTCCTAACACATCGCCTTGGACATCCTGGCGCATAATTAGTCCTATGCTTTATCGGAACTTCATTATAAACGCATCCATTCATATGAATTCATGCTCACTCTCAGACATTGAGCTTGCACCCCAGACTAAGTATTCTCCCAAAAATAAATCACACTCCCTAAGCACGCAATGTCGACGCCCACGCGGCGTATGTGTAATTTGTAATGTGTATCTCTCTCTCTTTGGGGGTAAACAGAGACTTCTTTCAGCAGTCCAGGGCCCCTTTTAATTGTTCATTGTAATTTATACACGCATTAATTGCACATTTTCTAACCGCCATAAATCTGCAGGTCGTTTGAAACATTTTCCTTTTTATTAATTTGCCAAAGGAGGTTGGACCGTCGACAAAAGGTTAAAGTTAATGTGTGAGAATATCACATTTACTGGCTCTAGTCAGTCGGGAATTCTATTAGGGATTCTTGGAAAATGAAATGGAATATTCATTATTGCAACAACGAGGTAGTAAGTTGAGGGCAAAACTTTTAATTAAGTCTTTTGTGTTAATGAATATCGGTTTTAGTTTGCTTGAACAATGTAAAGAATTTAATAGGGGATTTACGCAAAGAAGGATACTATTGTTAATTATTTTAATTGGGCGAAAATAATTGTCTTTAAATATATTAATAAAAGTGCCACCAAGGGTACAATTTATTCTGTAAATATACAATTATTTTAGCTAAAGTGTAATTTTAAATCAATTCAACATCAAGAGCTATCTTTTAAAATTAAAACAACACTTGAAGTTCTCTCGAATAGTACCTTCATTTTATTAAGTAAGAACCAATGAAAATAACTTTAGCATCTCAGCAAGGTATAAGCCCATTAACTTCAAATACTCCTTTTAATTTTACCCACCTTTATGGCAACTTAATTTAGGATAACTGATCGGGATGCATCATAACTTATAATTTAGTTCGCTAACCCCTTTTGGAATATGGAGAACATATATCCTGGTTGAATTCCATTTCCAATTTTGCGGCTGTTCCCATTTCAGTTCCCGCTGAGCAGGAGGAGATGATGATGATGATGATGATGCCGCCCATTGGTCAGCCCGTTGCAATTTCGCCGACCAATTCCGTGGCCCCGGATCGTCTGCCCCTCTCCCTGGACATTGCTCCGAAAACTGGCTGAAAATCCCCCCTATATCAGCTCCGTGCCCGGGCCATTTGTCGAAAGCAATATTTTCTGCATGCAAACCAAAAAATTTGCATATAAATGCGAAAACGCATTCAAACTAACAACGACCGAAAGGAGGAGCGAAATTCAGGACGCGGATGTCGATGTGGATGTGGATGTGGAATGGGAATTGGGACTGCAAATGGAGCTGTAGCTTCGGTTTTCGGGGAGTTTCAAAAGGTTTCAGGAGGTTTCGGGAGGTTTCCGGGGCAGAGGCGGTATGGCATCCTCGCCATGTGGAGGCTTCATTTGCAGTGAAATAAATAAAGACGGAGGGGAAAAAAAAGGAAAATGTTCAGTGCGAAACGCGGGCCATCGAAAATGTACGAAAAAGTAATTAACTTGTGGGCCTGGTCAGCCTGAAAGGGGTAAGGGGTGCGGAATAGTGGTGCATTGGTTGAGGGGGGAGGGACAGTCAAGGGAGGGGGGCCACCAACGAATGCAAATTTGGCCAAATGCACATTGCACTTCCAGCTAATGGCGGCCATTGTCGACGTCATAGTGGCTGGCCAATAGGGGACAGTGGAATTAAAAATATAGCATTGAATGGGTGTATAAATAAATTCATTAATTACTATAATTTCAGTAGTAAAAGATTTTTAAAATAAACGCAAGTTTTTGCAGAAAAGTTTCAGGAATATTTCCCAAGAAAATATATGGAGAAAATGGCCAAGAAATATATAAGAAAATTAAAACTCAAAACTTGATTGCATTTTCTTTAAATAATATTTAGAAAGTGCTTTAAAGATATGTAATTATTTTGTTTCAAATTTAAGGTATAGCATCTTAATATGTAGTACTTATTTATATTTTTTAATAATATAAATGTGCCTTGAAATGTTAAAAGTTGTGAACTTTTTAAGGAATATGTAGCATTATATATAAATAAATGTATTTTTTTCAATTGTGGAAATCCTATAGAAAATATATACTGTTTTCTATTTATTTACTGTAAAGGAATATTTTTGAATTTATATTTTCTGAAATTCTAGGATTATAAGTTAAATAAAACGATTTAAATTCAGTAAGATTTTTCTTATTCTTCCTGCCTCTAGTCATTCCTATTCTTACGATTTTCTACCATTTATAATGATGAAAAATATATAAATATTTTTATTTTAAATATCTTTGACATTGTTTAAAATAAAGACAACTATTTCCAAAGCTGGAAGCCAGACTGTTTATTAATTTTTAACCCACTGTTTCGTGTCGGCCATTGCCGGCACAGACACTTACACACCGCACACTTGCACACTCGCACAACCTAGCTCAATTGCATGCGCGCCCAGCCACGCCTCCCCCTCGAACGGCCTTCCCTCCCACTGCTCCTCCCGAAACTAACCACCCTACACGGCCCAACCTCCCGGCACCACCCCTGGCTGGCAGCACCACAGACACCGCATGGCCGACAAAATAATATCATTTGACGATCAAAGTAATTATTTTGCTTTGGTCTACAGCATAATTGCGGGTTCTACTCGGACCCAGGGGTTGGCCATGGGTTAAGGAAGAGGGAACATGAGAGGGGCAGCAGGGGGGGTAGGAGGCGGCGGAAGAGGAGGAGCAGACTTGATGGCCCGGGCATTGGACATCGCATGGCCGTCGCTTTGGTTGGCTGATTGCCCGCCCAAAAAAATACAGTGGTCTCAAAGATCGCGAGATGTTTGCCTTTTCAATTAATTAAAATATTTATGGGTGGTCCTTGATATTAAATTAAAGAAACGAATCAAAATAATTGAGAAAATATTAATTACTGAGATTTTAATTAGTGTTTAATATAGTTTAAAATTATTAAACCAAAAAACTATGCTTAAAATGTATGTAAACGGTCACAAAAGAATTCTGACTTCATTTACCTGAATTTATCTTATTATCTGAATTTAATTTAATATACTTTGTTTAGTATTTTAAGGAAGCCGATAAGCTTTCCAGATATTTGCACAGTAAAAACTCCCTTTAATAAAAATAATAAGTATTTTAGAACTTATTAACATACAGCGTAAAGTTAACCGATAAGGGGTTAATCGATTATTATATATGTATCTTATGATTATTTCGACTGTCTTTGAATTTGTTAAATATTTTTATTTGTTTAATTAAGTATTATTCCCTAAACCAACTGTTTGAAAACCCCTCTCGCTCCACTGTATCTTGGGTAATAGTCGTACTTCAACCGGTTGGTACTTGCTACTGGCGGCGACTGCGGCCCCTTTTTCCCCATGATATTTGCCTTTTTGCACATGGTTGACATTTTCCCCAACGCCATTTTGGCCATGTTGTTGGCACAGGGCCTGCGATGTTTTATGGTTGGGAAAAAACGGGGGAAATTTCGGTGTCGGGGGGCGGGCGTGGTGTGCACTTTTCCGAATAAAATGTCGCGCACTCGCTCTTTTGCGGAGGCCAAGCCGATGCAGAAAATATGCAAATGCATGCAACAATTTCCCCGGCCAGACGCCATTTTGTGGCATCAACTTTTGTGCCCCGGCCGAACACGAGAAACCCAAATAAATTTATGTCATTGCTCGAAACAGAGCGAAAGAAGAGAGGGTAGGAAAAACAGCAACAAACCAGAAGGGAAATTGCGAAAATTTTCAAATTGCATGCCAAGCGGAACTCACGAAAATTGAGTTGAAATTTTCCTTATTATTTTTCGCTATGCATATATAGGAAATTTCATATGGATGGGGGAAGTGTATTTATGAGTGCATACAGAGAGAGGGAAAATGTCTGGATAAATATATTTGATGTGTTATTTGAGGTATTATTAAGATGTATAATATAAATCTCTTAATAGCTTAGATGCCAATAGATTTTAATTAACTTCATTTCAGAGGATTCCGAGTTCAATATTTATTATTTCTGTTCAACTTTGATGGGCAAGCATTTTTAGGAATATATTTTCTTAAAGAGCTTTAATGGTATTTATTTATGGTAATTATTAAAATATTACAGTCTGTATTTTAACCACTGTGTATTAGCATCGCCTGTTTCCTAATTACAGTTAAAAGCTCTCCCTCTTGGTGGCCATTAAAAAGTTAGACGAAAAGTTTCCCTTTTTGGCCAATTGTTGGCAAAGTGCTGAATTTTCAGTTCTTTTCAAAAAAGAAAAATAACCAAAAAAGAGAAAATATTTAACTACAGAAAATTCATACATATCTGCACATCTCTCCCATAGACACCACAGAAACTAAATCGAAACTTCCAACTGGCGACCGAGAAAGAAAAAAAGTAATCAAAATGCAAAATGCGGAGCGGCGGATGCAGGAGCAGGAAATATGGCCGCGGGCCGTACCGCCAAACTGCATTCCGAATCAACAACAGAAGCTAACACAACATGCATCAAGCCCATCAACATCCCCATCAGCACAAAGCAAAAAAAATATAAAAAAATAAAGAAGAACTACAACTCCGGACCAGGCCAACAGCCAACAAAGTAGCAGCCGAAAATGGACGAAGGTGGCAGCGGACTAACCTGATCTATGCCCAAGACATGGCTAACTATTTTACACAGGAAATAAATATACTTGAGAGCTTTGTGCCCCCAAAAAATGTGAATTTCAAGGTATGAATTCTCATGCTATTTCCACTCTCTAAAAAGAATGTGTAATTAATAATAATTAAATTCAATAAATGTTACCTTTTCATTAGGTTTAATTTTGAAGAATTCTTCAAATGCTAATTAACACAAAAGTTTAATATTACACCTAAACACTTCTGAAACAAATATTTATAATATAAGTTTGATCTTTCTCAAATATATATTTAAAAAATTAATTTTCTAACTCCCTCATCACCTAATGACATTTTTTCTTCCTGTGTCTCCCAGACAGATAGACTGACGACTATTATGGAGCGAAGAGCCGACACTTATTACTCACCGAACCACTCTGGCAGTTCGTAATGAACTTGGGGCATTTGATTGACTCGAAGACTTCGCAGAGCCGCAGACTCGCAAAGCCGCACTGGCAACTCTCCGAATTCGCGATTCGCGACTTCGACATACATACATAGTTTTTCTTTTTTTTTTCTATGAAAAATCGCAGTCTGAGGCTGCTGAAGCTCAAGCCAGAGTAGAGGCAATGAATGAATGATGAATGCCAGTTATAGTCGGCCCCTCAGCCTTCGATTTGTGTTCGGATAGGATTGGACCGGGGGGAAACAGCAGTCGCAGTTGATGGCCGCAGAGCAACATCTAAATGTGAATTTTATGCATTTTATACAAGACGAAAATGGAGACGAGATACAGTGGTTGCGCTTTAAGGATTTTTATGGAGAAAATAGGGTATAGAACAGAGAAAAGTGGAGAAAAGTAAGTATTAAATCGTAAGGACTGCTAGCAGGATTTTCTTAGATTAGTTCATAGAATTCAAAGGATTTAAGATTTTAAGATAGGTCGAAATGTTTAAGAGAAATACATTTAAATGAATTATAAAAATTATATATAATTTTATATAATATTTATTACAAAAAAATGAACACAGAGATAACAGAATCTTTAGGATTAAAATGACGAAAATTAAAAGGTAACCCTTAAACTTAAACCTTAAATTACTTAAATGAAATATATTAATTCAAAAATTTGTAACTAATGATAGACGCATAAATTTATATTTTTACAAATATAAACAAGTAAATATTTAGACTCTTTATAAATATTAAAAAATATCGATGAATATTTAATAGAGAAACTTCGATTAAATTTGAAATTCTGACTTCAGAAAATAGTTCATAATTCTCCCACTGTGCCGAGACAGAGCTGAGGACGTAGCCCGACTTGCGCAACATGTAATCCTTGATGTGGCATGGCGGCATATATACTACACCCGATATATATACGCCACATATATAGCTATATAACCACATATAAATATGAATACATATAATATATATAAACGAAAAAAAGTGCTTTAGGCGCGGCACAGCTTTTTCAGCAGCAGAAGCAGCGGCAGATGGCAGCTGAAAGATGCAAAGATACAAAGATACATGAGGGCACCGCAGGATGATGCCGAACCGATCGACGAGGAGGCGGGCCATCGAGGGGTATGAAAAGATATAGGACGCGGGGGCTTTCGGGCCATCCGAGGGGATCGAAACGAAGTGCAGACATTGCGCATAATTTCGCGTACGTTTTGTGAATTTGTAATTTCGAAATTATTATTGCCAAGCCAAGTTGGAAACGGAGGATGAGGTGAGACAAGGAGCACCATGTGAGCCATGTTCTGCTCTTCCACGTCCTCGACTTCTTGCTCTCCCTCTCCTTACTTCCTCCTCGGCCCCCTTGTGGTTGGAACAAATTGAGTCTGATTGGAAGTTTCTGCAAAGTTTTGCCATCGCTTTCAGCTCTTTCCGATTTGATTCGCTGCAGAAAAAAGACATTAGCAGGGAAGGGAAAACAAGAATGTCGAAGGCGTTTCCCAGTTTATGGAATTGGAAATTTCAGCATTTATATTTCCGACGAGAGGTGAGAGCCACCAACCCACACATATATTTAATATACCGATTTTTTTCTCTGGGGGCCCTTTCACCGCATTTTTCGCCGGAAAACTCATTCTCGGCAAGTACAATGAGCTATCCATTAGGCGAACTTTTCACCAATTTTTTTGTAACGCCGCGCTTGCGGTTATTTACACACGCCAGCACGGGAAAAAAGATTTTTAGTTTATTAATCCGATTGTAAATATTAATTTTCTAAACTTTAAAATAATAAACATTATTAAAGTGATTTGATTTTACATATTTATATAAGAACCCAAAATAATGTAATTTTAATTTTTTTTTTAAATGTATGACAATTATTCAGAAAATACATTTTACTTTAAAAAGTATATTCATAATATTTTTTAACAGTAAAATATATTAATATTTCGAAAGCAAATGCCTAAGAACAAAGGTTTTACCTGTTTCCCTCTCTGATAATTTAATATGATAAACTCACTAATATTCTTAAAAATACATTAAAAGTTCTTAAATATAATCTAAATTTTTTTTTATCATGTACATCTGCGGACATCATAAATATATATAAAAAAAAAGAAAAAATTATATCCGCAGCTCTCATGCCCAGCGCAACTCAACTGAACTGAACTCTCAACTGTTTACTCATGTAAATAATTAAGCAAAATAATGGTGCAACAACAATGCCTTCGTTATGCGGCAGTGATTTTTCACACACACACACACACACACGAGTGTCCAGTTGCGTGTGTGTGTGTGTGCAAAAAGACAAAGTGACGTTCATTGTTGTGGGTCCTTTATTTTTTTTTTTTTCATCCTCAGCACGCGTAGCCCTCAACTCTTTTTCCCTCCTTATATCCACTGTATATCCTCGATCCATCCTTGCGTGTCCAACGTGTGAAAAAAATGGTCAGCTTTATTTTTCATACTGTTAAGCAGACACTCACACACAAAAGGGACCTCACGCAGCCTCATACATTTTTTAACAAATTTATTGGGCGTAAAAAATGATATTTAATTGTGTGTTTGGGATTGTTTTCCGGGCTAAAGGTTACAATGGACCCCGGGCTATGGGATCGAGGGGAAGGGCGGTAAATAAAGCATAGATAGAGCTTTCAGCAGATCCTTGTGGGAACATTTAAAAATTACCTAAATTTTCTAAATTAAAATGTTTACATATTTTATTTAATTGTTCTGTGGAGTATCAAATATTTTATTTAAGGTTACATTTTTGTATATTATTTTAATTATTTACCTTGGAAATCTGATTATATTTTAGCAATCAAATAACTTATTTCTGTGCACTTAGCTAAATAAATAAAATATATAAGTAAATATTACATTTTTCGAACGAAAATAAATTAACTTTTCACATATGAAACCAGAGAAATTTCCAAATCGAAATGCCGCCTAACTGAGACCAAGAAATACCTCTTAAGCTCCTAACTTCGATGAAGTCTCTGCCAAGGAATTTTCCTTAGTCAATGCCAGACCAAGAACGAAAACCTCCACCATCTAAGCCGCCCGAAAAGCGATCCAAAAACCCGGCAAACCAGGGGAAAACCACTTTGGTCTTCCTCCGCTTCGGCGACCGCAGAAAAGTGCGGCCAAGTTGTCTTGACTCCTATTTACCTTGGCGCAAATAACATTTGCCAGGCTAAAAAGTAAAATTGTAAATGAATTATTGGATCCATTAGCAAAATCCATTTACACAAATTTAATGCAAAAGCAGCTCAGCCACCCTGCTATCTCTCTTCCCCCCCCCAAAAAGGAAAACTTTACACACTTCGTTGAACTTTTTGGCAGACGGAAAGGCTGAACAAGATTTGGGCCTGATCGCAGGGGGTTGAGGTGGAAATAAAAACTTAGCAATTAAAAAATAAGCAAACCAAAAGAAAACATTTTTAGAATTACGCAAGAGGCGTAAAGGGTTGCAATAGCAATGGAAAGGGATTTCCTCAGGTTTACCCCACAGGATTTTCCATTTCCACTTGGAAATCGAACGATTTGCATACGAAAATAGACGAAAGTGAATGTCTGTGAATTTGGCCTGCAGCCGGGGAAGCCCAGACTTGAAGGTTGGTTGGGTCCTGCAACAATATTATTTTAACTTTGGCCTTAAGTAAAAGTGGCTGAAAGTTATCTACAAATCGGGCTCTAAAGGGTTAATTTTTGGTCTGAAACAGAGTTCATTGCTTTATTTCATTAGCCGTTGGTTTATGATATTAATGTATTGTCGGTGTTTTTTAAGCCTAGAAAAAATGGTATACGCATTTTATGTAACAATAACAAAAGCCGCAAAATTTATTTACTCACTTTTTTTATTCTTGCTTTTCAATTTATTTACAAACCACTTAATTTGTTTGTATTTAATCAGATTCTGTTTTAATTACATTCTGTATGCTGTGTTAATTCCGATATTAAAAATGCATGTGCTTCGTTTTTTTCCCCGATTCTTTTACCAATTCCCCATCAATATTTATTGGAGTGTCCGCTTGGCGTTGCGTTTTTAATGCAATTACGGACAATGCAAACAATTGGCTTTTATAGACTTATAAACCATTTTTATGGTCAACTGTCTGAATCTGCCTTCTCGTTCCCTCTCCAGAGATTTATTTTCTGCCTTTTATTTTTATTTATATTAACTTTTTACGCAGCTCTTCTTGAGCGTTTTTGTTTTTGTGCCTTTTTTGTTGGTTTGCATTAAGTGGCATTAATTATTATTTATGACATTGTTTTTGTCATTCAATTTTTATGATATTTTTCAATGAATTAATGCCACATCGACTTTCTTTTGTTTTAAAACGCAATTTTTATAATATAAAAATTAATTAATGAGTGTTTGCCTTTGGCGTTAAAAACAAACCTCGGGATTGAATCGAACGTTGCGGTTTCAAAGGGGATTTTAAAAGTAAATGGTGTGAGTATGTAGAGCTGGAAAAGCACTGATATTAATCGATTTAAAATCGATCTTCGCACATAAAAACATCGAAAAGTTTCTTTTTTTCAATTAGCAAATGTTAGAGCGATCTGCTATCACTTCCAAAACTATTACTATTTTAATTATTATTTAAATCATTCTATAAACCGTCTTAATTATAGAGCTGGTAATGCAACCAAGTACCCGATTTTTGCTTATAAAATCATCGATAGCTTCGATACTTTTTCAGTTAACGGCTTTTTTTAAATTAATAGAATTGCTGAGGTTACTTCCAGATTATAACTATTTAAAGTATCATTTCAAATTACTCTGAAATCCCCCATATTTATAGAGCTGAAAAATCATCAATTTAAAATCGGGTTTTGAACAAAAAAAAATCTGTTCCTTTGATTCTTTTCAGTAACAACACTAATAGATATTTTTTTAAATAATTAAAATCAATAAAATTATGTGGTTGCTCTTAGATTACAACTATTTTTATTATAATCGCAAGAATATGAAATACATTTATTTTAAATAAATAGTTACTCTAAATCTTTATAAAACTAAATATTTTAGATTATTCTGAAAAAAGGTTTAGCTTCAACTAATTTAATAATTAATTAAAACAACCGTTTTAGGTCTTCTTTCTCCGAGTTTTTCTCATTAATTCCATCACCTTCTTACCCCTAAAAACCCAACTAAAAACTCACATAAGAATCCCCATTATGATAGACCACAAAGCGTCGTCGATATTGATTTACAACAACAGTTATCAGAGATTGTGTTATGCTGCAGAATTGGCCAGAAATGAGGCTTAATTTTGCGACAGGGCCAACTGTCGCCAGTCGCCGGTCGAGAGTCGCCACTAAGGTTTCCCTTCGGATTCCGCTTGCTGACACTTGAGCAGCAGAACCTCGGTAAATCACATGAGCCGGGGCCAAGTGGCCAACCGAAAGCCAGGCCAATAAGCAGTCAGTTAGCTGCAACTGGTAACATGAACCCAAAAAAAGGGGGAAAACCCGTAGGGTACAGAGGGGCGGCGAGGAGGAGGTTTGGCCAAATCGACGCCAGAACAAATTGAGCAGAAAACCAGAAGGCGCCATCGAGGGAACTCGGGGTGTGGCAAGGAGTACGAATCCTTTTGGGCCATGGTATTTTGACACTTGCCACTCAGCAGCAGAGCAACAACAGTTATTCGGGCTTATAATGAATATGAGCAACACACCGAAGGTCATCCTGCTGCCAAAGGGAAGTCCTTCAAGGTCCCTCTGTATGGGTGACATGTGGCGCCAGCCAAGTAGCCATCCGAAAAAACCAAAGCAATTTCCGGGGGGGACCTGGCAACAAGCAGGAAATTCTAGCTGAAAGACAGATAAATTCCAAACTTACTTTGATGCCCGGGGCTCTAATGAAGACAGCTACAAAATGTCTTTACCTAATGAATGACAGTTCAGGGCATAGCCAGGGGGGGAAATTTCGGACTGAAGGCCCCCTCTTTTTCGGACATGGCTAGACCAAGGAGCGCTCTTTGACTCATTAAAAAATTAGAATTCGAGACGCGCTATATTATTCTTTGGCTGATGTTACTCTGTAGAAAGCGGGCAAAAAATTAAGCTTACTCACTAGGACATAAAGGTTGGTAATAAATATAGTTATTAATAAATTCCGCAAGCTCTGAAAAAATTATAAATTCCTATTTCTTATAAAAAAATGTAAAAATCTTACAATATGGAATTTGCTTCATTATTTTTAATAAGAATTAATTAGGTATTAAGTGAGCAAAGATTAACCTTCATAAAATAATACAAATTAAGAACACATATAAAATACTGTATATTCTTAAAAATCTTTTGTAAAATATTTATTAAAATACAGTTATATGTAATTTTATTTAGTTTTCATTTTATCTTTGTAAATTATATAGTAAAATACAGTTGTATATAATATTTATATATTTTTTATTAATTCTCCATTTAGTGCCAACTTTTAAACACCCAAAAAGGTATTTCTTCTTCGACTTTACAATAAACTCGTATTATCTTGCTTAATTTTTTCAGTTCTATCCACTTCCTTTTTGAGCTAAAATCAACAAAAATTTTTAATTTCATTTTTCAAACGTCGCTTTGATACCTGCACGCCGCATTAACACCCTCCGAAGCCCCCAGATCCATCACAGCTCCCCCCAAAAAGAAGAAAAAAATTCAAATCCAAGGCTCGACCCGGAGCTTCCAACTGATGGACTGACTTGACTGACTAACTGAATGACTGACTACTGCCCAGCCCTTGGCTGATAATTTGATATGCCTCGGCCCTGTTTATGCGGTGGGTTCATAAGGGCGACCCGGTGATGGTCCGGGGGGTGCTTTAATTTTATTTGCACAAAAATGCGCGTCAATATTACCGAAAAAATACATTTGGACAAGGCGACGTTGCCTCGTGTCCGCTGTTTATTTTTTTCTGTTTTTCTTTCCCGCTCTCTGTGGCCAAAGCAAATAAAATTCATTATGAATTTCTAATTATATTGCCCGCCAAAGGCAACCCTCGACAAAAAAAAGCCAAAAGTTGCCTCAAAAAAGTTTACATTTTTTGGAATCCCCCTTCTTTTTATGGGGAAAGGAAAAATGTCAAGCCGCACATTTGACAATGATGAATTTGCTTTTGGCCAGCAACCCCCAGAAGGAAGGCCAAAAAAATGCCTTAGATAAACTGATTAGGCACATCAATTGGGCAGAGCACTCATCTATCCTGGCGGAGCAGGAAAACCTTCGCCTCTAATGGCAATTGTTTTGTGAAAATTGAATTTTCCTTTGTACTTCCGGGCATGGCATTGTCTGCCCGGTTACAAGAACTTCTCAAAAGCGGCGGCTGTCTAATTAGAAATATGAAATAAGGCGAATGTTTCGCGGTTTTCTGCACCTGCTGCCAGAGATAATGAGGCTGAAGGCTGAAGGTGAACGGAGTCAGAGCCCAAAGGGATGGAGCTCTCTTCAAATTGGAAAAGGTATTTGTTTAAATTATTATTGGACTTAATTACAGCCAAGTTGGGAGCCAAAGAATGCGCAATAATGGAAACCAATTTCAAGTTTTATATCAACTCGGGGAGGGTAAATAATAATGTGTCCAGCTTAAGGTGTTTAAATGAATGGACTTTTGTAAGCCTGAGTGGTATTAGGCAAGTACTTAAGATTATTTACAATTGTGTAGAGAAGGGTTTGAATTGACTTTAATGGAAGTTTGTATGTATCATAAAGAAGGATTACTAAATATTGGTCCTAAAGTTTTTATAGCTTAAGCTTTGGGTATATTTAAGAGTTCAACTTTGAAAATATTACCTAGTAATCGCACTCTTGTTTTAAACTTAAAATCCGTGTGGCCAAAGTCTTGATTTAAAGTAGGCTAATTTCTCTATCCGGCCTCTGACGGCACGCGAACGCAATAATTGTAATAATTATTTTTACGCCATACTAAATGCCATCTAAATTTTTAAATTTTCATATACCTAATCACTTTGTTATATTTTTTTCTCCCACACATACAATGGCAATAATAACTTGCTATAAATAAATAAATAGATGATATATGTATATATATATATGCCGCAATATCTTCTCAAGGAATTTATTACCCTTTTTTTAATTACAAAACTTCACCAATATTGTTTATATTAATCAGAAAATTGCTTTTATAGCATTAATTCCCCGAAACTATTAAAGTTTATTAAACACCCAAATGACAGACAAACATAAAGCTCATAAATGTAATACAATCTTCGCCATATAACGCATTAATTCACACATTAAGCTATTTGGCATTGATTTCTATTTGCCCAGCAATGATTGACTGATTGATGATATCGAAACTAGCCAAGCCCAAAAAGACCGAAAAGCAAATAAACCAACCAAGGCTGAGACCGAGACCGAGAGATGTGAGATTAAAATGGGGATTTGTGGCTAATAGACAGTGGACATCGAATAGCCAAGCTTGGACTCGTTTTATCTGGGGCACAATGGGAGTATTAGAAGGGGAGAGTGTTGGCAAACAATGGGATGATGATGGTGATGACGATGAGCCCGGCCTCCGATATAAATCAAACAACAATGAGAGACACAGATACAGATATGGTTTACGGATAACATGGGACATGAACACACACTCGACATTGGAGGACATTCGAGGATAATGCGCCGCCTCTCAACACGAACACGCCCCTCGATTTTCCGGGGGTTTTTTCGCATTGTCAACGCTAAGCAGCGTGTGAGGATTACTACGCATTCTTCTGCCAGGACCCGCCACTTGGTCCCTTTGTCTAATTGGTTGTGTCACATATGAGTGTACATCCTACCCGAATCCAAATCCTCAAGCCGCTTTGTTGTGACTGCCGTCTCATTAGTTGTCCCGTTTCGACTTTTGCTCGGCGAACATCTTTCGGTGCTTTGTTTGGGGTATTTAATGCTTCAATTGATTCCTGATTTAAGTGCCTCCCCGCGGACCCAAAGACACAGCTGCCGAAGATTCCGCCGCCCAGCAGGTTGTCCTCCGTCTCGGAGAGTCTTAGAGATCCATTCGGCGGTCAGCTAATTGAAAGTCTTTCACCTTCATCAAGAGCCTAATGATGACGGTGCGCAAAATATAAAGAAATGAATCATGAAAAACGGCACGCAAAAAATGTGAACTCCAGGTAGCGAAGCTATTAAGTAATATTATTAAGGCCTATCAAGTTTACCGGGAACAGTTTTAAACTATTTGTATATTAAATTAATTAATATTCATAAAATTATTAATAGTTTATGAGAATAATAGTAAATAAGACTCATTACACATACTCCAGATTATGTAGAAACTTTTACAATCACTAAATAAATTACAGCACTGATTTCAATATTAAATAAGTCTTATTAAATACTCCAAATTATTCGCAAGCGTTATCAAATAATAAATACATAAACTGAATATTGTTCTAAGAAAACCTTTTAGTACTCCAAAGTAATTTGAAGTTTACACAAAGTTCAAAGCCTTCTAGAAGCTTGAAAAATATATATTTACAACCCTCTCAGACTCTCCTCAACGTTGAGTCATGGTTCATTCCATGAAACTATTTATTTTATTTAACAAAAAAAGCGTAAACAAATTGGAAACGGAAAACATTGACAGGAACTACGTACGTAATGGCTGGAAACCTGATAATGGCATCATCGTCTCAACAGTATGAGATAAGCAAATTCGAGCAGCTGAGCTCAAAAGCTCTCGAATGAGATTTCAGCGAGGCAGTTGCAAAATATCAACCACAAAGTCAGGACGTATACTCCCGAGATGAGATTTATTTTATTCTATTTACTGGGCCTGCTCAGTGTGACGAGCTTGACCCATGGAGCCAGCAACTTGATCTGTTACTATGACTCGACCTCGTATTTGCGTAAGGGTTTGGCCAAAATGCAGTCCTCAGACCTGGAATTGGCCCTCCAGTTTTGCACTCACTTGGTTTATGGATACGCGGGTCTGAAGGCCGGCACCCACGAATTGTTTAGCCTGAACGTGGACCTGGACATGTTCCACTACAAGGATATTACGGATCTGCATCAGAAGTTCCCTCAACTGAAGATCCTGCTGAGTGTGGGCGGTGATCGGGATGTGGATGAGGCTCATCCCAATAAGTACATAGAGCTTCTGGAGGCGAATCGCACGGAACAGCAGAACTTTATAGATAGCAGCATGATTTTGCTAAAAAGAAATGGCTTCGATGGCCTGGACTTGGCCTTCCAACTGCCCCGAAACAAGCCCCGAAAGGTGCATGGCTCCATTGGCAGTTATTGGAAGCAGTTCAAGAAGCTGTTCACCGGTGACTTTGTGGTGGATCCCCTGGCCGAGCATCACAGGTCACAGTTCACGGATCTTGTGGGGAACTTGAAGAACGCTTTTCGCAGTGCAAATCTCCTGCTGAGTCTGACTGTGTTGCCCAATGTTAACTCGACTTGTAAGTAGAAATTTCTTACTTCTTCAATAAATTAAATATAATTAATTCAATAATTAAATATAACTCCTTTCAGGGTACTTTGATGTCCCCAAACTGCATCCACACTTCGAGTACATTAATCTGGCCGCCTTTGATTTCCTGACTCCCCTCCGCAATCCCGAGGAGGCTGACTTCACTGCTCCTATTTTCCTTCAAGACGAACAGAATCGCTTGCCCCACTTGAACATCGAATTCCAGATTAATTACTGGCTACAGAATCATTGTCCCGCACAGAAATTGAATCTGGGCATCCCCAGTTATGGACGAGCTTGGAAAATGACCAAGGACTCTGGTCTGAGTGGACTTCCTGTGGTTCCTGCCACTTATGGTCCTGCTCCTGGAGGTCTGCAAATCAATAGCGCCGAGGGATTGCTGAGTTGGCCGGAGATTTGCTCAAAATTATCCCAGAATACATCGGCTCCATTTAGGGGAGAAACGGCACCGCTCCGCAAGGTCACGGATCTCACGCAGAAATACGGAAACTATGCCCTCCGTCCGGCCAATGAGAACGGCGATCATGGCGTGTGGCTGAGCTTCGATGATCCGGATTTTGCCGGAATAAAGGCAGCCTATGCCAAGGGCAAGGGGCTCGGAGGAATCGCCGTATTCGATCTGAGTTGCGACGATTTCCGGGGACTCTGCACTGGCCAGAAATTCCCCATTGTGCGATCAATTAAATACTTTATGGCATAATAAATATTTAATAAATATTTTTCCTACTTTTAGTTTAATATTTTAATTTGAAATTATTGTAAATTTATGAAATAAATATTGGCAATTGTTTGTTATAAATGATAATATATTATAATATGTTATGAAACTAAAGCAAAATAGCAATCATACATCGTTAATTTCATAACAATTTTTTTTCTTTTTTTCTTCTTAAAAATTATGCATTTTATTTGCATATTTCTCTCAGTTTAAGTTCACAAGTTCAACTAAGAATAGTGCCTCCAAAATAGTGCGTGTGATTAATTGATTTATATTTTAAACGGGTTTTTCCTCCACGTTTCGTTCTTTTTATATAATTGCGAAATTTTTAATTCTAATCAGGGAACGTGTTTCAATGTTGTGAGATAATTTGCTTATTTTTTTATATTTTTTAGTGGCCTCCCAGACTTGACCCTGTCATTAATTTGTGAGTACACAATTAAGTCATTGCGAGAATAAGTAAACTGAAAGTAAGCTTCAGACTCGACTGCGGTCTGGTTTCTCAGTAGGAGGGGAGACCATCTTAAAGCTCCGAATTAAGCTTTTGTCGTCGGTTTCGGTTACGGTTTCCATTTCGATTTCAGCTTCAGTTCGATTTCATTTGATCTGCGCTGCGGTTGTGTTTATTCAGATTATTGTAATATAAACATATATACATATATCGCCGGCACCATGAAGCCCTGGATCTGGTTCACGTTTGTCGCGTGTCTCTTTGCGGCGAGCACAGAAGCCGCCTCCAATTTGGTTTGCTACTATGACTCTTCGAGTTACACGAGAGAAGGTAAGGAAGGGATGGGTTCAATGATTCAGTAATTCAATATAAGAAGGTGGTTAAAAAGCAGGTGTTAATGGAGTAGCTCCTAGAACTATATAGAGAAATATAGATCAGAAACAGGGCCCAAGTTTTTTAAGATTTCTGACTAACTTTGAGTTGTCTATGAGTGAAACTATGGAAATGTAATGAATATTAAGGTCAGAATTCAGTGATAAAATTTTTAATATTATTCTTAATAAATTGTATATATTTTATACTGATCGGAAATACATAAATAATTATAGCTACATTTTTATTTACAAGAAAATCTATTGTAATTCCACTAAAATATTAAAAGTATTTATTTAAAGATAAATATACTTAACTATCATTCCCCCATTTACTGACTTAGCAATAAATAAAGTAAACAATGCAGTTCAAAGGATCAGACTTAAATATGCCATTTTAATTACATATTTAAGCCACTTTTTAATCGAGGCTCATTGAAAGATTATTTATTGCTAAAGAAAACTCGGAACAACACTTCTAATTGCTGCGAATTCATTACAGAAACTTGATCACTGATGAAGCACTATTTGTTTATAGTTGTGTTTATTTGTTTTAGTAATTGCTTTTTGCTAAGGCAAATAAAGAAACTTACTCATCAAGACAGGTGAAAGGCTTTTAGAATTGTATTTTAAAGCATACTTAATTTTAACTAGATTTGGAAGAAAAACCGACTTTGAAAAGCCATAAAAACTCAAGTTAAAATGTCAACTGAAACGTATTTAAATAGTTTATTTATGTTTTTTCAAAAACTTAAGTTTGTAGAAATACTATAAACACTAGTACAACCGCTTTGATTAGCATGTGCCAAATTTACAAACGCAAATAAACCACGAAAGACCAAAAACATGATTAGCATAGTTACATAATCGTTTGAGTGTTCAAAACAAAACTCGGATTTAATTCAATTCAGTTCGCACAGCAGCTTATCGCTTGTCGAGAGAGAGAAACAAAGAGAGCTGAGCTATAGCTAAAGCTACATACGAGTAGTTCTATAACAAATCGAGAGACCGGGGAGGTCAGTGGCTTATCGGACAAGTTTTTCAAACAAACAAATACAGAGAGGCACTCTCGCACTGAGATTTCTTTGCCCAGAGAGACAAAGCAGTCTTTTTATTTTTGTAATCTGGTTAACAAGCTAATTAGACCGGATTTAACTTACCAAAAACAGCAATTATGGAATGACTGACCAAAAATGTGGCTATTAGTTGATTATTTTGATTATCTGCGATCTGGGCTTAGGTGAGTTAAGTCGGGTTTGATCCGATCCCACGCATTTGAAATGAAAACCAGAGCGTTCAACACACAGCGAGTCCAGCACGACAACTGGCACCAGCAGCGCTCCAAACAAGTGGCAAGCAGAGCTTCAAGTGACTCAGCAGAGCTGCACAGTGTCACGAAAATTCATTTTTTTTTAATGGGAAAAATATTTTAACACGAATTTGTTTACTTAAATAAATATTGTTAGGCAAAGTAGTTTTTAAATCTAAGGGGAATATATTTAAATCGCTTAAATAAACCTTAAACTATTTTTTCTTTACAAATATTAAAAAGTTCTCTCACTTTATAATAATTGTATCTTTATCAGTCACTTATCACATTTTTTCATTAGGGTCTTCTTGACTCGCTTATAAATACCAGAAATTGATATATTTTTTATATTAAAATCTAAAACTCGGGAAATATATTTGTATGATATAAAAATATTAAAGAGTAACTTTTCATCAGTGCCAAAGGCACCTTTTAGACTTTTTCATGAATGGACTTTTGACTCGGCTTTCTTCGGATAGTCAAAATTGCAAGAGCCGCCTAAAGAAGTTTCACTTTAATAGATCTTAAGATACTCAAAGCCAACGATAACTTATATTCAAATGTAATAACGAAAATGAATTATTTATTTGTTTTTTCTTTATAATTTAATTTAACATGTTTTTTTTTTTTTTCAATTTAAATTGTATTTACTAATTCAGCTTTAAATGTAAATCAACCTTATTTCAAGAGGATTTTAAATCCCCATTTACTCTTAAAGAAATCCTCGACTAATTTTTTTTAATAATTAAAATTTCCTCAATATTTTCTACACCTCGTCCCACTGTGCCCCGCACCCAAGTCGATCCACAATAAACCGCTCGCTGGGCTCACACTGCTGGCGTTCAATTAAGCCACTGAAGCCAGCGAGACAATGGATGATGGGACAGCGGGAGAGGATGATCTGGTCCGTCGATCTCTGATCTCTCCAGCTTTCCAGTAGTTCCGTCGCACAGTGAGAGCGAGAGTGTTTCTGTGTCCGATCCCACATCCCAGATAGTGCTCTCCGGACCTCGGACTATTTGTCACTCGAGTGCAGCTCGTCGTACCTCTCATGCATACCAAATAAAGTGATTTTGTGTATATTCCAGGTCTGGGCAAGCTGCTCAATCCCGATCTGGAGATCGGAGTGCAGTTCTGCACGCACTTGGTGTACGGATATGCGGGCATTCGGGGCGAGAACTACCAGGCGTACAGTCTGAACGAGAACCTGGACATTTACAAGCACCAGTTCTCGGAGGTCACGGCCCTGAAGAGGAAGTATCCCCACCTGAAGGTCCTGCTCAGCGTGGGCGGCGATCATGACATCGATGTGGAGCATCCGAACAAGTATATCGAACTGCTGGAGGGCGAGAAGGTGCGTCAGACAGGATTCGTTCGATCTGCCTATGATCTGGTGAAGAACTACGGCTTCGATGGCCTGGATCTGGCCTATCAGTTCCCCAAGAACAAGCCGAGGAAGGTGCACGGCGAACTGGGTTCCGCCTGGAAGAGTATCAAGAAACTGTTCACCGGCGATTTTATTGTGGATCCCAATGCAGCCTTGCACAAGGAGCAGTTCACTGCCTTTGTCCGGGATGTTAAGGATTCGATGAGAGCCGATGGTTTTCTGCTCAGTTTGACGGTACTGCCCAATGTAAACTCAACTTGTAAGTAATATTTGTTAATATTTAAAAATAATTAACAATATACAATACCCATTCCTTCAGGGTACTTTGACATCCCTGCCCTGAATGGGCTGGTGGACTTTGTGAACCTGGCTGCCTTTGATTTCGTCACACCCGCCCGCAATCCCGATGAGGCGGACTACACTGCTCCCATCTACAATCCCACCTCGAAGGATCGTCTGGGTCACTACAATGCTGATTTCCAGGTGAATTACTGGGTGAAACAGGGTTTCCCTTCGAGCAAGATCAATCTGGGCGTGGCCACCTATGGCAATGCCTGGAAATTGAGCCATGACTCGGGTCTCGAGGGAGTTCCAGTGGTGCCCCACACCCAAGGACCTGCTCCGGAAGGAACGCAGTCGCAGAAGCCAGGACTACTGAGTTATGCCGAGATCTGCGGCAAGCTGAGCAATTCCCAGAATCAGTACCTCAAGGGCAACGATTCGCCGCTGCGCAGAATTACGGATCCCACCAAGAAATTCGGCACCATTGCCTATCGTCCGGTCGATGGACAGCAGATCACGGAGGGCATCTGGGTGAGCTACGATGATCCAGACACGGCCTCCAATAAGGCGAGCTATGCCCGTTCCATGAACCTGGGAGGCGTGGCCCTCTTCGACTTGAGCTACGATGATTTCCGCGGGCAGTGCACCAACGATCGGTATCCCATCCTGAGGGCTGTCAAGTATCGTCTTTAAATCTAAGATTATTTGGAATTTTTAAATAGAATATAATCCAAAATAAACGATTAATCGTCTTGATAAGCTTCTATTGATGGTTTTATTTCTTTCTTTTAAGAGGGATTTTATAAAGCTAATGTGCTATAGATTTGTTTTAAATTTCCTGCGCTTTCTTATCTCATTTTAAGTACACAATTCCTCATTATTTATTTGATTAATATTCTAAAATAAAATAATACATTTTGATTACCGAAATCTCTACCATATTTTTATAGCAAAAGCTTCTTTTTGGATGAGTAATGTGCGTACAGCTCTTGTTAATACCTTTATTTACTTTGCACTTATTTGTGAAGTGCTTACTTTTATGGGACCTTGAAACCACATCATCAATAAGCCGACTTTAAACATCGTAAAGTCCCACGTAATCCCTTAATCATTTCGAGACAAAAAATATATATTTTTTTGGAGCATGAGTAGACTAGTAACGACCTTGTTAATTCCTCCACACCTCTGGGGAATCATGCAAAGTGCAGACTTATCCCTCGGAAGCAGCCATAAATTCCCTCCAAAGATTTGCGTATTTAAACTATGACTAGCTGGGGGCACTATCTCTAGCGTAGATAAGCTACTATTATACAAGTATTTTGCTTTTCTTAGTGTAAATTACCGAGCCGAGAAGTGATCTCATTGAACCCGGTGTCAGCTGTCACTCGAGACAAACAATTTCGTTGAATTTTTCGTTGATAATAAGTCCCACGAACTGCGTTTGCTATTGTTCGCTCGTCGTCCGGGGGTTTTCGTTTCGTTTCGTTTCTGGGAATATCGGGCGGAGGCGACTTTACAAAAAGCTCCCAGTGCCATTTCCATTTCAATTTCCAGTGCCAGTGCTCAGTGTCACTTCGAATTCAGTTTGGTTTCGCATCTCGCCGGCGACGGACTGTTCCAATTAATACCTGCGAGGGTTATTTGTTTTGTTTATTCAAAATCTATAGTACTTTTTTTGAGTAGAGCTCTCTGGCTTTAAACTCTCGCGAAAGATGACAAGCTCTCTGTGGCTGAGCTTGGGACTGAGCTTGGCAATTTTGGCTCAGTTTCAAGTGAGCGCAGCTCCTAATCTGGTGTGCTTCTATGACTCGCAGGGCTTTCAACGACCGGGTGAGTTTTTCTAGTAAATAAAATGATAGAATATTATTATTTCTGTTTATTTATGGAAATCCCCTCTCAGGCCTGGCTCAATTCTCCATGACCGACATGGAGCTGGCCTTGCAGTTTTGCACTCATTTGGTCTATGGCTATGCCGGAGTCAATGCCGATAACTATGAAGTCCAAAGCATCAACCGACGACTTGATCTCGAGCAGCGTCACCTGGCCCAGGTGTCCGGCTTGAAGGAGCGTTATCCCCACATCAAGTTCCTGTTGAGTGTGGGCGGTGATGCGGATTTAAATGAGGGCAACCAGTACATAAAGCTCCTTGAATCCGGACATCAGGGTCATAAGAGGTTTATTGAATCCGCAAGGGATCTCGTGAGACGATACAATTTCGATGGCCTGGACTTGGCTCTGCAGCTTCCCAGGAATAAGCCTCGCAAGGTGCACGGTGATGTGGGTTCGGCTTGGAAGAGTTTCAAGAAGTTCTTCACTGGCGATTATATTGTGGATACCGAATCGGAGACCCACAAGGGTCAGATTACGGCTTTAGTCAAGGATTTAAGTGCCGCTCTCAAGCAGAATGATTTGCTGCTGAGTCTTACGGTGCTGCCCAATGTAAATTCGAGCTGTAAGTAATAATTACTATATTAATTTAAATTTATTCAGTAACTTAACTTAGTTTGCTGACTCAGGGAAGCAATTAATACTGGGTCATATGCTAGAATAGGATAGAACCAACTGGGCACACAGATAGCTTTTATTGATTTATAACTTGTGAAAAAAGCTATTCTATAATTATCTAGGTTTTTCTTTACTTAATTAAACTATATTTTTTTATAACCCCTTCCCCTTAGGGTACTACGATGCCCCCTCCATTGCACCCAGTTTGGACTTTATCAACCTGGGAACCTTTGACTTCCTCACCCCCCAACGTAATCCCGAGGAGGCGGACTTCACGGCTCCGCTGTACGAGGCCTTTGGCCAGAATCGTCTGGGTCACTACAATGTCAACTACCAAATGGAACACTGGCTGCTCCAGAGAGTGCCGGCCAACAAGCTCAACATTGGCATTGCCACCTATGGCCGGGCCTGGAAGATGACCAAGGATTCGGGAGACTCGGGAGCGCCAGTGATCCCATCCACCGACGGACCTGCTCCGGCAGGACCTCAGAGCAAGAAGGAGGGCACCCTCAACTGGGCGGAGATATGCCAGCTGATGCCCAATTCGGGTAACACCAATGCCAGGGGACCCAGTGCCCCGGTGAAGAGGGTTCTGGATCCCACCAAGCGCTATGGCAGCTATGCCTTCCGTGCCGCCGATGAGAACGGAGATCATGGCTTGTGGATCAGCTACGACGATCCGGACTCCGCATCGAGCAAGGCCCAGTATGCGAGGGTCAAGAATCTGGGCGGAGTGGCTCTGTTCGATCTGACCCAGGACGACTTCCGTGGTCAGTGCACCACCGATCGATTCCCCATGCTGCGTGCCATCAAGTACCGACTTCTTTAGGAGCTGGAGCCGAAGCATGAAGTCATCAGATCAGCACGCAAATGTCACAAGAAATAGTTGGAAAGAGGAGAGCGGCAGGCTGCTTGCAGGGAACAAATGTCACCCGATCGGCGGCCTAAGGCCTCCTTCTGTGTCTGTCCCTTTTTGCAAATTAATTACAAAGTTGTAAACTAAAATGCGCCGCAAATTAATTCGATGGGGGCTTGGTCTTCATGAGAGGAGGAAACCGAAGAGGGAGAGTAATGCACAGAGAGAAAATGGGGTTAGGTAATTGTGTTGAAAAGGGAAATATTTTTTATAGGTTCGTAATGTTAAAGGTAAGTAATGATTAAGATACTTTTTACTTCCATGTTTTCCATGATTGTTCAAAAATCAAACAAAAATATCCCTGAAAAACTGACATACTAGTGACGAATGGACTATTAATACCCAGGATTTTTAAACAAACTTTTCCTTTAGGAATTTTAAAACATACAAGCAATTACATATAATAAAAGCAGTGGTGCTCTAAAAATAGCAAGCTTTAAAATCTCATAAAAAGGTGTCTAAAAGTATGCAATAAAAAAGATGATTGCTGATTTCTACTGATATTAATTGTAATATTTATTTATTAATTTATTATTGAAGCAAATTATTTAAGACTCCAAATTCAGTACAATTTTGTATTAATTTCCGATTTTGTAGCATAGTTTAGATACTTTAAAGTGATTTAAAAACGCTAATGATTTGTGTAGCACCCCGGATAATTTATTTTGAGTTCATTGAATTTTTATCTTCAGTAACTCTATATATATTTTATTTATTTAATATAAATTATATATATTGTTTTTCTTTTTGTTTATAAACCCTTGAATTTATAAGCTATAAAACCCATATTTACTTTACGTTTCCCTCTGTGTATCTCTTACCATCTCGCTGCTTTAATTGCCCCTTCTGCATTGAATTGTTTGGCGCCCACGTCTGGGCGAATCGGTCGCTTTATCATCTCGGACCCATCTTGGTCAAATGGCATTTTGCGGTGGATTTTTTTGGTTTTTTTTTCCCAACTCAGATTTACAGATTTCGCCACAGAGAGCGAGCTGCTGCTGGCGAGTTGGAACTGCTTGACTCTTGGCTTTTTTTGTGTAATTGGCGCTACATACGCGACCAGATCGCCGGACTCGAGCCCCGATCCGCGATCCATATGCGTACTCCGCAATGGTTGCACTTGGTCCTCGTCCCCCCCTGGTAATGCTACCGTGTGTCCTCCCTCCTGTTTACAGAATTGCTGACATACCACCATGCAAAGGTTGCCACTACAGTGAACTCTGTGGCCACAAGGACCGAGGTGGGTTGGGGGATGCCTGCGGTTCGGGGGTGTCTGGACCGACTGCCTCGACTGGCGACGACAACGACACGATGTAAGACAACTAAATTAAGTTATTGTTTCTTGGGTGAAGTGAAAATAAAAGTCAATGACTTGCAGATACTCTAATTTTGAACAAATATTATACAAATATTTCTGATTTTTATAATAATAAAGTATAGTTGATATCTGCAATATGTTTAAAACTATCTTTAAAATATTATAAAATTGATTAAATCTAAGTACCTATGCGGGAAGCCTTTCTAAAGTTCAGTAAAAATAAAAAAAGGGTTGTGAATTGTGTCTAAATATTTAAATAATATAAATATTTATTTACTAAATCAACAAGTCCCCAATATTATTAAAAAAAATGAAGCAATATGTAGACCCAAAAAGAGTAAACTGAGTATACTAAACCACGACTAAGAATTTATTTTACAAGTTTATTTGTTTTTAAATATTTTAAGCTTTATACATTTTTAAACATTCTAAAAAATATTTCCCTTTGGCGAGTCAAACTAACCCCACTAATAGTTACCTTTAAAATTCTTTCTCTATATTTATCAAACCATCTCTTGGTTAGCCGGGGAATTTCTTACTTATGAATATGCTCCCACACTTACCCTAACCACTGTTAACCATATTCATACCCTTTGGAGCTCAGCTGGAGTCCTAGTTGCTATCTAGTCGTCTTATCTGGGAATCGTGATCTTATTAAGCCGGGCCTATACACTCGGAAATTATTTGCAATTGGCGCAATGCCTTATTGGAATGCAAAATATGCCATTAGTGGCAGAAGTCGAGACTTGGCCAAAGCTAAACAGCTTTTCCCAGACCGCGACTTAAGGGCCCCAAAGGGCATGGATTTCGTTGGGGATTTTGGATGAGCAAATGGGTCCAGGGATGCAGAGGAGGAATCGGGGTGAAGGCCTGGGTAAGAGCATGCCACTAGCATAGCGTACAAGTTGTAAACACGGCATTGTTTTTGGCCACCGTTCCTTAATATATCCCAAAAACAGAACCTAAAATGATGTGCACTTGGAAATTATAGGGGTACTTAGAATAAGCTTTAAATAATTTGTTTATATTAGAAATTTAAAAAGGAACTTTTTGCTAATTTGAAATATAAAATAAATAATTTCATTTTATTATATTTATATATTTTTCTAGACCTAAGTACTTCAAAGTACATCTTAAATCTACATACAATATAATTAGAGGATATTTCACAAGGAATTTTAGTTATTTGAAATTATATTTACATTTCTAGATAAATATCATTGTTATGAATTATTTTTTAAACATTTTTAAATAAAATTTTATTCATAAAAATCCTTTTCTTACCCTGCAAACTCTGCTGATCGTGTTCGAAGCTTGGCAGTGCTTCTAGGCAGAGGACGAGGACTCAGGAACTGGAGACCAGCAGCCGAGTAAGCCGGGCTTTGGCTTGTCGCCTCATCTAATTAAGGAGCATTTGGTCCATGGCGGCGTCTACAAGATCTGTTCATGATTATTGCCCCCGGGGCCATATCGCTGCCCCTGGGGGCTCCCTGCGAATGACAAATATGTGCTGCTGCCTGGCACCGGACTTCTGTTGTCTTCCGAGGAAGCAGCCAGGCCCGGGAGCTCCTTAAATAAAGATATTTTCGCCCTCATTACGCGCCGTGTCCTTTTGTTTATTTGGCTACCAGTTTTGCTTATTTTATTTTTCTTTTTTTTTTCTTTTTTTGGTGGCCGATGAAGTGTCGCTGATTGCGCGTTGCATTGTTTTGGCCAGGTCGAAATGGCGATGATGTTGGCGATAAGGCAATGCATGTGGACTGGTCAGGGATTTGGGTTTGTTAGCCGCCGATATGATAAGCTGACCTGGCAGCCGACTCGATAAGGATTTCCTTGGAAAAGTCGCTATAGTTTTTTTTCACTCGTACTCTGGATTAGAATGAGTAAGTATCCCAGGCCTCTCATTCCCTGCATATCCCCCACAATGAACTTGTTTTTTACTGCAGGCTATACCAGGACCCACACACCTCCTCCTTCCGCCGTTCCTCTTGCACATTGTTATCGCTCTGCTTGCTCAGAGTTTGCATTTTTATTGCTTTGTTAATTTTAAATAAGCCACGCGACTTTATGTCCGTATATATGTGAGCCCACAAGTCAGGCGTCGTTAAGGGAAGACTTTGCTGGAGAACCACTCCGAATTGAGCTGTCTCCGCCAGCAGCTCTTGTTCTGAGACTGATCCTTGGTCTCGTCCAATTGTCAGCGGGTTGTCAACCAAAATGATTTACAGATGATGATCTCTGGACCGAAGCATATCCGAGTGGCGCCACAGCATCGAAGGCAGAGGAATCTTGTGGGAGAAGTTGGTAATCTGATTCCTTCCTCGTAAGCTTGAGGAACTTTAAATGCCCTATAAATTTTGTTGATAACATATTTATCCAAAATTCTTAGGAAATAATAATTCCAAGAAAATATATTAGCTCTGGGTAACTCCAAAATATTTTTATAAATATTTATTACTGCCTAAAGTAAGTTATTAATTTAAAATGGTGTAAAAACCAAAGTTTAACGACTTTTAAAAAACAAATACACGTAAAACCCAACAACCAATAACATGGGTTACTTGTTAACCCCTTAAATATACCCAATTAACTCCTTATAGAGTATTTGAAGGAAATTCTCAGGCAGCTTCGTGCAGAGCCGACATTCGTTTATAGATTTTTAACGCCCAGATCGTGAATTCCTATGACCACAAATATTATGAAAACCCAAAACGAAGAAAACAAGTCTTCAACTTTGGTGCCCATATTTCAGCGATTCACCAATTCTGTTCGGTTCTTTTCTGTTCTGGTTTTATTCATAAACAAGCGACAATAAAAATGTGCCATAACAAGTTAAGGTTATTCTTGTTTAACGAAATAAACAACTCATAAAATTATGCTACACAAAAAGCGGCGGCGGCGGCGGCGGCAGCAACAACAAGAACAGGAAGAAACTTTTGTTTATATTTTCTGTAAATTTTTGTTCGCACCAATTAAATTCAATTAGCTGTCAGCAGCAGATCCAGCAGAGGCGACTATATAGAACGATGTGATAGATAACCCCGGGCCCGCCGCCACCTACTAAATCCATGTATCTGCGTGTGTCTGCGGCTAGCTGTAGCGCCACTGCCTCATAAAAGGTTAGTTTAAACAAATAAACACGTGGAATTTAATGAAGAAACGTGTGTGGCTCTATGAATTATATGGCCCTGGCTGGCTCCATGGCTAAAGAGCGAAAAAAGCGATCGAAATGGGGGCTGATATGTTAATGCCATAAGTGGTATTAAGTTTAAATAATCTAAACAAGCTTAAGAACTTAGATTTTGAAGGATATGTGATGGCATTTTGTGTAAATAAAAATGAAATATTAGAATTGTGAAAAGATATTTAATCTTTCGTGTACTTAAGTTGAAATACATGTGTGAAATTAATTAAACAGTTCAGAAACATATTAATTTTAAAGTGAGACTGGACAGGCTGACTCCCAAGATGAAGAAAATAATTATTAATATTTATTTGACATATTCCCTGACCATGCCCAAATATTTTCTAGCTATGAAGTTATATTTCTGAATATTTTTAACATATTTTTTTATACGGAAATCTTAGATTTTATCCCTACAGAATCTGTGGTTGATTTATAATATTATAATATATTATAATTTATTATTAAATAAGCCAATACTTGTAATTCTCTCGAACAAAATCTACAAGCTACATTTATCTGAATCTTACCCCATTCTACAAACCTGAAAAATCGCAATAGAGCAAGCAGAAAAATAAACAAATTGCCAAAGACTTGTGGTCACCAAAGAATGTGCATAAACATTTGCAAAACTTTTGATTGCGGCACTAAAAATAAAAACGCCCTGCAGCCAAACCGAGGCGTGCGGGGAGACGTGTGAAATCGTATTAAAACAGAAACTAAAACTGGATTGGATTTAGGAATGGGTATATGAATCAAAGGGGGAGTTGAGGGGCGATGTCGACGCGCCTAAAGCAAACAAATAAACGCTGCAACTAAATGGCCAACTAACAGCATCAAAACATCAACAGCAACAGCGACTGGCGGCACGCTTTAGAAATTTAATTAAATCGCTGGGAGAAACAATAAAAACTACACACACTGGCACACATCGAGAAAGAAGGAGAGAGATCGACCCGAGCGAGGATTTTTATTACGCACTGTGCGCACTATGTGCAATAACTCAAAAAATACTTGGCCCGTGTATCATTAAAATCAAAAATCACCCAAGCTGGGTGGGATTTTTTCGATTTGAGCTAACTGGCACTGCTTTCCCGGGCTGGGGATGATGATCCTGTGTGACTAGCCATAAAACTGTTTAGATGCACAAATAAACACTACGCGGGGCAATCGTTAAATATCGCCCCCATTAACCATCCATACGTTCCCCAAAAGGCAATTCCTCATAGAGTTCTGTATACATTTACGATAATGAAGAGATTTTGCTTTGTGGAAGGCATTTGCGATTGGTTTGTTTGAGTTACGAATGGGATAGATTTTAAAGAGAGAGCTCTTTAAAGTTAGCATGTACTCAGAGATATTTGAATAGGTATTTAATATATTTTAATACGATACTTTATCGTTAAATGTATTTATTGTTTTTAATACGTATTTAACAAGGAAGAGCATTAAATAATATGAAAATATATAATAATTGTTGTTCAATTCAATTAAGAATAGGTCTATTATATAACTGAATTCGTACTTGGGAATTTTAGGTGCACTTCCACAATGACTTTTTACGCTTACTAAAGTTAAGCTAGAGGGAGGATTCCTCTTAGGTGCTTGCTTAATGTTCCCTTAAGGAATTTTATTACGAATTCCCATTTTGTTTTTTTAAATAAATGTTGAAATATATTTAAAATAAGAGACATTAATCATTAAGTTTCTAAGCACTTTAATACTTATTTGAAAAACTTTTAATTAAAAAGTTACAGTTTTCTATACTTAAAATTGATATGTATTTAAATAAATTTAAAAAGAACTTACCATGAAGTAACATAAGAACCAATTCCCATCACCTTGAAGACCCATGTAATCCTTGAGTCAATCACTGCAAACGCATCCTTATCTCTCGCTTCACATGGCAGCCAAAAATGGAAAATGGGACATAGAGGGAAACCCTTATTTTTCCCTTACGGAAAATTAGTATGCAACCCTTTCGGCGTTGATAACCAAAAGAAAAAAAAACCTTAATGTCAAGCGTGGTTTAGCGATACGTCATCATGATTTGGCAAATTTGACAGGCTAAAATTCAGAAAGAAAAGGAAATCGCATGGGAAAAGGGGTGGCGGTGATGGGGATCGCTCTTTGCATAAATTGCTTAACAATTGGGCAATGTATGTTTATACCGATACTCGGGCTCATTCACTCATTCATTCAGTCATTCAATCGGTTGCCCAACTGACAGCAGCTGAGAGATTACGGCAATGATTTGCCAGAATCCAACTGCAACACTTTGACATCGTCGGTCGGTTTCTTTTTTACTTATATTTTTTAAAGGGGAGGGAAAGGTTTAGTTCCCCCCATTTATTCAGAGGTTGCGTGTCCTGGACAGATTTCTCATTTGGTCGCAAATCGAACTGCCAACTTGCCAAATTGTTGTGCGTGTGTGTTTGTTAATGCGGGGGAAAAACAGTTGGACAAATTGAATCCAAAGATTTCCCCTCTCCCTCTTCCCAGGGAGGAGTACAACAAAAAATTGAATTATCATTTGCTGGTGCATCAGGCTTAATTCGATTTGGCGCTGTACGCGTGCGCACGCAAATCTCTAGTCCCCAACTGGAGTTCTTTCCCCTTCTGGGATTCGGTGAGGTGGGCCCCTGCTGGGTAACAAACACAAGCGACTGACATAATCGTGATATATTGGCACGCAGGCCAGTTGAAAGCTCTCGTCTTGTCTCAGTCACTTTGCCAGGCAAACGAAATCGAAATTGGCCAAGAAAATGTTGAGAATCTAAAACAGTGTGCCCTGGTAGTACAATTAATCAGTGAGAATTGCATTTGGGTGAGTAAGAAAGGGAACAAATGTCAATTTATGAGAAAAAAAATATTTAACACAATTAATACTAATAATAATATTTTGTAATATTGCCTAAATATAGCTTTGTTTCAAATAAAATCATATTAAACTCTAAACAAGGCTAGATTAAGGCACTAAATAATTTTGTGTGCCGGCAGAGGCTGACCAGAGAAATTTGCTGGCTCGCGAGTCAGGGTTTGAACACCACTGATCTAAAATGTTGTGTGTAAATATGAATAACTGCAAAGCATTCACAAAAAATCTATTGAAATACTCTTAAATACTTCTTAAATTAGCTAAAAAACGTAATATTAGACTTTAAAACTCGATATTTTTTTATTAAGAACCTCTCCGCTTAAGCCTTAAAGCTGACATCTTCTTTTATTGGCTTTTCACCAACACTTTCAATTTAAATTTAATTTCAGCCCGTCTCCACTCCCCCTTTCGGAAGCCATCCATCAAGGACACACTCTCAATCGCATATGGCAAATAAAAACGTCATCGATCAGAAAAGCTGGCAGGATACCACCATCCAATAATATATTATGTATAAGTCGGGAAACACATAGAATTGAAAAGAAAATCGCTGACAAATTAAAATGCAGAGCCAAGTGGAGAACTGGGACTCAATAGATTTTCCGAAAAGCCCGATGACGAATGCCGAAGGAATTAAGATGGATCACATGACTGAATGACGGCCAGAAAAAAAACGGGAAGACGCAGGACATCGGGGGAATCAGAAGAGTTCAACTCGCTCACAATGGCTAGAATGGATAAAAAAAAGGAAAAAGACCAGAAACAGAAAACAGAAGAACATAAAAACATCTTCCAGATGCAATACTGCCATTCGGGCAGCAGTGCCGGGGAAGTGATTCAGCACTTTGGCTACCTACAATATATATGCTTCTATATCGTCATGGTCATGTCACTCACTCAGCTTATAAATCCCCAGTCAGCAGCCAGCGGCAGCCGCCAAAAAGAGTTTGAATTTCAAATTGAATCGAAACGAAGTAAATGACGTTGAAAACTTGTAAGCGGGGAGGAGGAAGTCTGCGTTGTGGATTTAAAATGCCTTAATGGTTAATATAGCAATGAGTCTTGTCTCGGATCTTGTAAAGTCATGGCGCCACAAGAAACCATTCCCGTTCCCATTCCCCCTTTCATTCGAGTAAAAAAAAAGGGAAAACTAAAACAGGATATGAGCGTGGCAATGAGTAGCATGTGGCAAATCATTTATAATGTTTAAATTTTTAATAAATATTCTCGCTGCTCACCCACACACATCGGTTGTATATATAGTTCCCCCCCGAAAAATCCTTGCTGAACCTCCTGCCAAATCCTTTGTTGGGCGCTTCTTTAATCAGCACAGGAATCTGATACTTGTACAAAAGGCTTTCTTTGTAAACACACTTCCTGAACTTTACCCAGGCAACGATAACGAGGGGGTCCTTAGGGGGGTATTGTACGGACTGTGCGCATATTTACACATATGAAAAACATGTTAACCAGAAAATTAATTATAAAATTTTCAAAAACCTTAACAATGTCTACAATATGGCGTTGATTTTACTCAAACAAAAACTAACTAACTGTTCCTCCACAATGGATGGGTGTTCGGAAGGATGCTTTCTCGTGTGTGTGAACCATACAGGAAAAAGTTACCAAATAAATAATTGGTATTTTTGCAATTTTACCTTATAAAGTTTGATTAGAAAAAAGTGATTAGAATGTTAAAATTGATTGAAAAAAGCTTCAATCTAAGAGGAAATTCTGGACAATTTAGGAAAAAAATGTATATCAGAACTATTAGCAAATAAAAAAGAATTTAATTACTCAATTGGTGAACTCTACAAAAAAACACCACAATTAATATTACACTACATTAAAAATTGTGGAAAAATTACGAGAAATAATAATTTAACTTTCTAAGAACTATTTTTCCAATTTAAGAAAATACTGTAAGCTCTTCGTGAGTCTAAAAATATTCTCTAAAATTTAACTTACTTTATAATTAAATATCTAACTTCCCATTCTTAAGATTATATTGAAATTTACTTCAAAACTGAATGCAACACCCTGTATTTCCAGCAAACAGTAGACTTTATTCCTTACCTACCAGAGTTCAGAGAGTGAAAAACCATATACATTACACACTCTTGCACTCGTCGCACTTCCAGTTATAGACATTGTTTGATGGAGCAGGACACACATAATGCAGGAAACCGAGGGGGGAAGGACCTTCCTCTTCCCTTAACAAAAGGCAGCACAAAAAAGTGGCTGCTGTAATTCATACTTCTTCGTACGTATAAGAAAATTTACAATTTATTTTCTTTCGGCAAGAAATCCTTACCACTTGCCGCCACCCACAAGCCAGGGGCTAAGCAGGAAGGATATGGATATTGTGCTGCTGCGAAATTAAACAGGCAAAATCCTGGGCGGGCAGGGAGTAGGACGAGGTAGAGGAGCAGGAATTGCCAGAGAAACGTGCACAAGTTGTGGTTTGTTTTCTTGAGCCGGAAGAGGCTGGGAATCCTGGAATCACGAAGTCTGAGTTTGGCGGATGTAAATCTTGGAATTTCTCATTCATGCGGGCTCTAAGAGGGGAAGGATAAGTACTAAAAAATGTGTTTATAGCTTAGTTTATATAGTTCATATTGATATAATAATATACAAGAAGCAAATTCATTATTAACTAATATTTTCTTTCATAAAAAAGGCTTCCAATGCTGCAATTTAACATTTAATATCTTGCAAAATTACTTCCCTTTCTCCCTTATTAAACAATCTCTTAATCCCTGACCATCATTTTTTTCACCAACTGTTGCCCCGCCGACAGCTGTTGTCACCTGTCTGCGACCTCAGAAACTGTAAATCTCGAAAATTAAAAGCAATAATACGCAAAAATAAAGATGATAAAAATACGAAACCAAGCACAGTGCTGGTGCTGGAAATTATGATTAACATAATGTGTGGTCTGCGCCCACATAACGGTTTAAATTCAGCCCAAGGACCCGCAGACCGTACTATATTATATAGCACATAAATAACGGATCAGATTGCATTCACACACAATTTATATTATATATATTTTTTTCTCTTTATCATAATGAGAAAAATTATGAAAAATTATGCAAAGGAAAGGCGAAGCGAGGATAGAGAGACGAGCGGTACCCGTTTGCTTGAAATAAAAGTATCGAATTAGCGAAATAATATCAGATAACCGCTCGGCACTACAACTACAAAAAAAAAATCGAAGAAAAAAGGAAAAGAAATATGAATTCCACTTGAATTGTCAGCCGGCATGCTGGCGCTCCTTCAGCCCAGGACGACAACAACAAAGGAGGAAAAAAAATTATACAATATCTCAGAGATTGCTGTAATCATTCCGTGGATAGTTCACAAAGTATCTGTATCTGTGTCAGCTGCCGCCTGCGAGGAAGAATCAAACCACATCCACATATGTAAGCCTTTCGCTAATCTTTTTTTTCCGAGAGATAGTTGCATGTTGTTGCCATATTTATAAGTAGTTATCCTTTCAACAACACAATGGCAGTGCCCAGAACTCCCCTCTTTTTTTCTTCGTTTTTTCGTTTTTTGCCTGAGTGCATTAGAATCGCCGAGCCACTCAAGGATTTATGAAATAATTTTTTTCCCCCCTACTTGCCATTCTTCTTCTCGGTATGTTTCAGTAACAAAGAACCTTCTTTAATTTTTTGTGCCCAGCGGATTTTGTTTGCGGCTTCTGCGGGTTTCCTCTGTTCTCCTCGTTTGTGTAAAAATTGCATTCGAATTGACAAACAATTCGGAAGATCCTGGTATGAAGGTAAATTAATCAGCAACGGGAGCACCTGTCGGTGTCCTTTTGTTAGGAAAAGGATAACTATAAAGAGGGGATTATTTTGATAGGTGACATTAAGGGGTAAGTCCCAAAAATTCTAGAAACAACTGTTAAAAATTCGTAAACCATTATCTATAGGCTTTTAAAATATAATTAAAAGTAAAGTGAAAATTCTGTAAAATTATTTCTTGTTTTACGAATAAAAAATCGATTCACTCAGTCTGAGGAAAGAAACCCCCACATAACTAATAGCTCTCCCGTTGACCATTCCTGCTGACCTCATAGCCCAAGCCATTCCACCTGCTCACCAGTAATCCCATCTCAAATCCCAACCCATCCCCTCATCACACCCACCTACCGTCGAAGGGAAAAACAGAAATTAAAAGCACAAAAAATGATAAGCCATAAATTGCCCGCCCAAAAGTCTCAAAACAAATACGAGTTCTCCTCCGCAGCCGAAGCAATTAAAGATGCGATGAGGAGCCACAGTCTACAGTCTATGGCCTATGATTTTGAGGGAAGGTTTGGGGGCTGTAGATACAATTAAAAGTACAATTTTTCATATGCACCGAGAGTGCGGTGCGATTGCGAATGGCAATCGGTGTGATTGCAGCTGCGTATCTGTTGGGTTAATTCGTATCTCAGCAATCGATCGAACCATTTGCCGATTGCAAAAGCAAAAAGAAGGTAAAAACTTTCAATTAGAAAAAAGTCTAGTTATAACTATTAGAGGGGTGGATAGTATGGGCAGTTCAAGGGGAAAGGTGGGCGGCCTGCTTAGATTTGGAGGGTGTAGCCAGTGTAATCTTTGTTATGCAATTAATTTTGGTTTACACTTTTGGAGGGTTTATTGGATATGTTGTGGAGCTTAACAAAAATTTGATAATAGTGAAGACGTGATATTAAATAATTACTTTGTTGGATTTAAAATTTCATAACATTAAAATCCTTTAGAAAAAATTTTAAACTTATTTAAATTTTGAAATGATGGGCAAATAGGTAATATTTTATGATGCATAAGTAATCTAAAGAGAAATCAGTGGACTTTTTAGTTATTTTAAATAAAATATTTTAATTTAAGTTCTTAATCAATGAAATTAAATAAATAAATTATAGCCACAGAAAAAAAGATTCGAGGTCGGATTGTGTGTCTCATTCAACAGGCTTTAATCAAAATAAATTTATTAATTTAATACTAACAATTTTCATAGGGTATCTAAACCATCTGCATTTGGAATTCCCAAGTTCTTTTTCGCTAGTTCCGCTTGCGTGTTGCCAACTGCCGAGCGTTGCCAACTAATTCGATTTGTTTTGGTTGGCCATTAAATGCATAAAGGATCATCGCGTTGCAGATCCCGCTTGCGCTTGCGCTTGTGCTTGCGGTTTCTGCTTTTCTGCTGAACGCTCGCTAACATATGTTGCATTAATTGTTCATGTTTGCCTCAAAAGCAACTCGTGTTCAATGGGTTTTATTGCTGCTCGACACACACAAACAGCGAAACAAAACAATCTTTTCTCTTTCTTTCGGTTTGCTGAAGAGCAGGCGGCAGCAGCAGCAGCAGCAGCGGGCACGAAACAAATGAAAAGAAAAATTGCGCACAAAACATTTTTCATTACGTGATTTTCGAGCATGCCAATGGCAGGCCGGCGGGAAAGGAAAAAGGAAGGAGGGGGGCACAGCCGAGCGAACAGCCGAACAACCGAAGTGGCGACAGCCGGCAAAGTGCCATGTATACAACAGCACCACGGGAAGGGGTTAACAGCAGCTATAAGGATCCGATCCGATACCAAACGATCGTTTACGCTGCGAAAAAAATCGTGTGAGGGTACTAAAAATATTTGAGATATATATTGTAATTGATAAACAAGATATTTATTGAGAAATGTAGTTATATTAAACATGTTTATCGATATTTATCGCAATATATCGAAAACGTTATATTATGCAGAAACCTTCTGTAAAACCAAGTGAAGCTAATTCTCAAATCATTGGAATAATTACTATAGTATGGGTTTTAATTCTGTAATAACTTTTTTAGTATAGAAAAAGTTTTTGGTATAGAATTAATATTTTTTTTATTGTCGATATTTTAGTTATTTATCGAATTTTCTTCTCTATCGCTGACGGCTTCCTAGAACGGGTTTTTACCTTTTCAACCTTAAAAGATCTTACCTTAAGATCAATTTAATAATAATAAGTACCCAATGGTTAGGATTTATTTTTCTAAATGTAAAGGTCTCGGGATTCGCCTTCGGAATCTTCGCCTTGGCTTTTTGCATTCCCACACGCGATCGCAATCGCAGTCAAAAGCCAAAAGATACAAGCCAAGACGAGCCGAGCAGCTAAACAGCAGATACAAATGTATCTATGAGCTGCAGTCGCGACTCGCGACTCAATTACAATTTATTAAAAGCCGCGCAAACTGATTTATAACCAGCGAGTCATCGGAGGAAGATGTGGCCAAGGGATGCCTAGATTTTTTGTACAATAATGGACAATGGGCTTTGTAAGTCTCTAAGTAACCTTAAGGACTCCTTGAAATTGAATAAAAAATATTTAAATATTTTCAACACATAATACAAAAAAAATAGTAATGAAAATATAATGACATCTTTTTAAGACTTTAAAAAATAAATGAATTTATTATTTCTAATGATCGAAAATTCTAATAAAATATTTATTTAAAAATCATGGAATTTTAATAGGGGTTTGTATGGGTTTCATATATTTTTTTTTTACTAGAAGTTCTTCTTGTATTATTTTGGATTTCCTTATTTCTTCCTTAATCTTTGTATATTTTTTGATGAGATTTCCACCATCTTAATCCCATTGTACCCGTGTTCACGTGTCTGCAAAGTTGACGTAGTGTCTGGCGGGTTTCGCTTGCCTTGTTTCGGCCTGGTCTGGTCTGGTCTATGGACTAAATCCATATCCCCATCGGTGGGGGCAAATTGGCGGCTTATTTGTGTGTGGAAATTGCCTGCCATGCCACGGATTTTGCTGTTGCTTCTGCTGGGAGCCCTCAAGTGGTTGGATGGATGCGGCAGAGCTGGGGGCTGGCTGCTGGTAGAAGGTAAGGGCACAGGTAAAGGCAAAAGGTGGAACTCGAAGTGGAGCCCCAACAATATGGCGCCTGGGCCGCTGGTGGTGACAGTTGCTTGTCAACAGCATACACGATCCACTGGGATCCTAGGGAGCCAGGGAGAGGGATCATGATCTATGGGACCAGACAACAGCTACAATGAAAGAGAGCTGTTAGATGTTCCACAGATGATCTATGGCCGCGGTCATGGTGAGGGTTCTCAAGGAAGGCTTGAGTAAGGTAAGGAGTAAGTGGTTTAACCTTACAAGGATTCTAGTATAGGATTATACAAATTATTTAAGCTGGGAAATGCAATTTATTTTGCACATATTTTATATCGTTAATCGTTATATTTTTACATTTAATTATTATATTATAAAATCTCATGTGCATTATCGGTTTAATTATTTTTTCTTTAAAGTAAAGTAAGATTTTCCTATTATTTATATACCATATAATCTTTAATCGTTAGATTTTTACATTTAATTCTTATATTATAAATATCCCTTGTACATTATCGGTTTAAATTATTTTTCTGTAAAGTAAAGTAAGATTTCCCTCTTATTTATATCCCTTATAATTATTAGAGGTCGCTCTCTTGCCGTTCCCATGATTAACCCAGTTTCAAATGAGTCCCAAGACCCCGCCCCTCAAATATCTCTGATTTATTGTCAACCAGTTCCAGCCAAAAAGGCCGAAATAACAGTTATATATGGGGGCAATACAGAGACCCTTCAATAAAGGTCAAAATTAATGCATTTAACACAAAATATGATTGCCACAATTTAAGTCCCGACTCGCGGAGCTGAGGAGCAAACCCCCAATCAGCTAAACGCTGCACGTTGCCAGTGAGAAATTAACGAGAATTAAGCGACCTGCCCACCTAATGCTCCAGATACAGCGACACATACCTCTTTCGAGCCTTTTTTCGGGACGGGACGGGACGGACCTAGCAATCAACAGCATTCCTTTTAATTTCAACTTTTTGCGAAGATGCGCCCCGAAAATCAAAAAGTCCAAATCAAAACCAATAATAAAGTTAAATCGATAATTGAGGTCAGGTCGAAGAAGGTATTCTCAGATTCGGATTCGAAGTGTGTTTCGGCTCGGGAATCTGCCGAAGAGATTTTCGGGGCCTTTGGCGTAAATACATACGTGATCGTTTAACTGTAAATTAAATATAATTTACCAATAATCATAATCACAATATATGCAGTTTCTGCGTCTGATTCGTCCGACTCGCTCTCGTCTCCTTCAGATTGAGAGCTGATCCGCAGTGATTTGATCCCCTTAAGCCAGACGCATAAATCATCATCTGGCGTATACATTTTTCTGAATCTGGATCGATAACTGTCCAAACGCGCGCCTCGCAGCTGATGCTCCGCAAATTCATAAAAAAAAGAAGAGCCCACAAAAAAAAGAGAATAAAGAATTCGCCGGGTTCGCTGATCGATTGGTTTTTGTATCTTTTTGTTGCGAGTATCTCACGCTCCTCTGATGAACGTCTGCCCGTGTGCGCTATAATTAAATGCCAAAATCGCATAGACTGGCATATGTTAGATCAAATTGGGGCCCAGGCAGCACACAACAAATATTAATCTGCGAAGCATAAATGCTTTTGTGTAGACACAGCAATTAAACAATGGCCAAAGGCACATCCTATTCGGATGAATTTAGCGAATAAATCCATAAGAACTATCAATAATAGAACTTCCTGTTATTTGAAAAGAATAATTTTTTAATTTTGTGCACATTTTAATGTAATAAAAGTCGTGTTTTTTAATCATTTTTCTTATTGTTTAATTAGTTTAAAGTATGTCTAGAAACACATCTTGCGAACTCATCCTGGATTGTTTTAAGAAAAATTTAAAAAAATGCCTCATTAAGGTCTAGTTATGAAATTTGCATTACATTTAAAATGAAATCCAAAGGTCTTAATGTAAATAAATCAATCCTTTTAATTTAACAAATATTTGGCAAATATCTAAAAATTACTTTGAATGACTTCAAGTGTTGTTTCTGACCTAAAAAATATTGAAAAATTCGGAAAATGGCTACAAGTTTAATTTAAAGATACAAAATTCAATTAAACAACAAACTTTAATTTCAAATCTAATTAAATAATTTTAGTTCTTACCTCAGTGCTTTTTGTTTAAATTAAAATCAACCGAATGAAAATATTCAACCGCAGAATAACTACAATAGCCATAAATCTGGAACAAATTTAATCACAGCTTTAAAACTCCAACCAGTTCGATTTAACAATTTAAATGCTTTAATTATTGTCCGCCCAGTTTTTGACAACCCACACCTAAGAGTTAGACCCCTCCAAAAGGAAAATAAATGAAAACAACAGTTGGTGGCTTTATTATTTTTGCAATAATAATTTATTATTATATATTATTTTTAAACTTTTTCGCTTGTTGTTACGGTTGTTGTTGTTGGTGTTGTTGTTGTTTTTATTGTTTGCCTGTTTGTCGTTTGCTGTATTATTTTAATAGTATTTATTATAATAATTTCTGTGTTTTGCGCTGCGAGCGGCGACGAACCGCCTATTGTTGCTGCTGATTCGCGGAAATATTTGTTCTTTGACTATTGTTTATGACTAAAGTTAATGTTTGTGTGTATATATATATAGGGTGTATATATAATAGCATATGAGAAGCGTTTAAATAGTTTTAAATGTCAATTTTTGATCATTTTCTTCCCTCATTTTCTCTTTTTTTGCATTTTTGTAACATATTTTTTGAATGACGGGGCATACAAGTTGGTTTTGTTTAGCATTTATTGTTTATTATTAGTATTTATTATTAGATATATATAATATGAATTATTGTTTACCGCCTAGGCAAGTGAAATACTTGAAGTTAATTAGTTTTTAGATGCTAGTTCTTTTGTTAGTATTACGGCCTTACTGCACTCCTTGCTAAGCTAGTGAATAAATTAAAATCTTAGCTTTTAAAAAACGTACATCGTAAAATAAATCAAAGATTCATCCATCATTTTAAAACACTAAAAAGCGGCTCGTAAAATGTACCATTTTGTTATTCTTTTGTTCCTCCTAAATATCTACGTGTTACTTCTTTTATTATAAATCGAATTACATATATATATATATTTCTGTTACATTTTTATATACTCGAATTGAAGCTATATCGGTAGTGTTTATAAGCAATGCTAAAAATGGTTTATTTTCTTCACTTTCTTCTTACTTTTTGGGCTGTTAAATGCTAGGTTTTTGCCAATTGGGGTTTCAGCTCTTCGTTTTCCGCACCTCAAATTCTTGATTAAAAAAGTCTTTCATATCGGCTGCTAAATATGTATTTACAACGTAACTGTAAGCTTACACACAACTGCACGTTATTGGATCTAAGCACTCTAAATGGGTTTTATCGGAAGTTCTTGCATCGTTTCTCTATGATTTCTCTATATATACAAAATGGCCGCCCGAGCGTTTGCAACGCTCTCAAAACTCCTCCTCGTCGTTTTCCTACTTTAACTCGGTTTATGTACAATTTATGCCCTCAAGAGCAGCCGCCGCCGGTTTGGATTGCACTCTGAGATCAAATATTTATCCGCCAGGCCACCGGTTGAGCTCACCTCCTCACACCTGTCCAAGGTGTTTAGTTGGCGCTACCAAAGAGCACGGAGTTCTTGTAGTAAGCCGTCGGTCGCTCCGAGAGCGGACTCTTTACATCCCGCTCGGCGTTGGCCGCCCGCGTCTTGCGCTCCATCTCCAGCTCCTGGGCCAGGGATTCTATGAAGAAAATAAGGAAAAATATGGCAAGATTTTAGATTTAGTTGGATATATTAAATATTAAATTAAAAATAAAAATATAAATAATTCAAATATATTTTAAAGCTACTTAAAAAGCTTTTCTATTATAAGAAAATAGTCCAAACTCACCGGAATAGTTTTGCCAGAAAGCGCCGGTGGCCATTAAATCAATGCCCGGATAGCTCCATGGCCCCTTGCCATTACTGGCAGCCGCTGCTGCTGCCGCCGCCGCTGCAGCCGCCAGGCTGCCTTCGGCTGCAGCTGCTGCTGCGGCCACTGCTGCGGCGGATGCGGATGCAGAGACGGCAGCGGATCCGCTTGGCGGCCGTTCGTCCCGCTCGCGACTACCGCAACGCTGCTCCTCGTCCTGCGCCCCCAATGAGGCGGCCGAGGAGCGGGGCTGACGCTCCACAGAGCCCTCGTGATCGGAGTGCGGTTCCCTCTTAAAATGGGTGGGAGAGTCGGGGCAGTTGGCTCCCGCAGAAATGGAGCCGGAACGGGATCCGGCCGAGTGTCCGGCGGTCACATCACAGGAGGAATTGGAGCCCAGGGATTTGTCCGACTTTTCGCTGCCGCCATCGTTTTCTATGGAAGATTGTCAATGGAAGAGAAGGGCGCTGTGTTGGTTAAAAAAAGCGTAGGGTGGCATTTTTTAGAGGGGAGAAGGGATGTAGACGTTAAGTGTGCATCTACTGATATTTTGGGATTTTTAAGAAAATATTTATTCATAGGAAAATCCATGAGACTATGTTAAAACCTATCTTGTGAGATTTTTCTTGGTATTTTAAAGTTGTATTTAAGAAACCTAATCTGCCCTAACAAATAAATATTAAGGAAACTGTTGCATAATATAAACTCTAACTATTTTAATTATATTTTTTATAATTTTAAGTGGAATCGAATCAATCAAGACTTCAAAAACCATATAACATTTAAAAGTATCAAAGCAAGAACCTCATTGAAATATATATCAACAATTTTAAATATTCTCTATAAGCTGATTTTAGACTTAAATATTTTCATTTTATTTTTTATAATTTTAAGTGGAATTGAATCAATCAAGACTTCAAAAACAATATAACATTTACAAGTATCAAAGCAAGAACCTCATTAAAATATTTATCAACAATTTTATATATTCTCTATAAGCTGATTCTAGACTTAAATATTTTTATTTTTATTTATAATATATTCTAATTTATTAGCTCAAAGGTGACTTAACTTACTTCATTTATTGAGCGAGTAAATACTTTTTATCTAATAAAATTTAAGCAACTTTTTGTTAAAAGCCTTAAATGAATCTTGGAAAGTTATAGCTTTTTATTGAACGTGGATTCATAATCTGAATTGATTATTAATTTCATAATCTTTATGTATTAAACAAAGGAGAGGCAAAGTTTTGTGATAGGAGAGTGTTGTGATAAGGAGAATACAAGTAGTATGTTTTTGTGTTGGTTTTTTTTTAAAGGGATTTTTGGGCATTTGTTAGCCATGCGTTGTGCGTGTCCTTAACCCGGTAACACTTACCTTTCATCGCCTCTACATCTCCGCCGTGGCTGCTGCTGTTGCTGTTGTTATTGTTATTATTGTTGTTATTGTTGTTGGCGCTACATTTGGAATCAGCCCCGCCGCCCCCGCAAGCCTCAGACTCGCTGCAAGCGGACCCAGAGCCACCGCCTCCGCTGCCATTGGCATTGGGACTGCCCTTCGAGGCACCGCTGCCGCCGCCCAGTTGCTGCTGAAAGCGAATGCGTATCTTCCGTTCGCGTCGGAAGCGCTTCTGGTAGAGAACTGCAAGGAAAAGAAATAAAATATGAATTTAACAAACATATTAACTCAACAAATGCGACTGCTAATATATAAACTAGCCTTAACTTTATTATAATTACAAATTATATTAATTTCAGTTGACTAAGCCCACATTGCCTCTTTAATCTCTAGTTTCCCCGAGTTTATCAATTATTCATCCGAGTTTATCCATTAATTAATTACTTCATTAAACAAATACAAGAAGAATTAAAAATTAAATTAATCCCAAAAATCCGTGACCCACTAATTGATTCTTTGCCAAAATCCCCTTACTCTGGAAATCATGAAACCAACATTAACACGAAACTCCTTCCACGGAACTGTGCCAGGAGATTGGAGAAAGAACATAGCAAATCCCTAGAACAGAACAAACAGCAAATACTGATAGATAGATCGTGAGCCGATCTCTGAGATCTGCGACTGGCAACTGGTAATTTGATCGATTCCAATGATTCGGGGGGCTCTGGTTCTGGTTCTCGATCTTGGCCTGGCCTAAGGTCTACGCTCTGGCTCTCGTTGCCGCCTGCCTGTGCCAATTCAAGTGCGCATCCGGCCGTGTGTGTGGGCGCAATTATGTTTATTGATCCTGACTTGCAATCATTCCAGATCGCGAGTCATAGAGAAAAAAAAAGGAAACAACAAACGAATAATGTTGCACTTGAAAAAAGTCCTTATAGATTAATTTAATCGATATTGAAGACAATCAGCAGGGTTATAGTATAGATATATGTTTCAGTTCCCAGCCAAAAGAAACTTTATCATTACTAATTTTTACCAAATGATTAGACTCAAGGTTTTGCGTCACAGTTTGGGGCTGAATTCGTACTTGGGAATTTTAGGAGCACTTCCTGCAACAAATTTACGCTTAATAATAAATATTTTTATATTCTGAAGCATTATTCGTAGTTTTGTAAAAGTATCTATATTCCAAATAAAGACAAAAAATTGCGAACAACATTTTCTGTTTAAAAATATGTTAAGGTTTAGGAAATATTTTTAACAAGGAATTCTAGTGTGATTTTTGGCCTAAGCCCAATTATTAATATATTGGAGATAGTTTTTTCTATATGTTAAATATTTATGAACTATTTTCAATTTCGTATAGATTTTTATTCCAAGTGTACCCCTTCCACGCCGTCGACGTGGATGCGATGCGATGAAGCGTGGTGACAGCCGTTTTGAGGGTGGAGCCACGAAATCAACCTCAAATCAAATCCAAAACTGTTGCTGGCATATTGAATTTCAGCGAGGATCGGTTCATGGCATTGCCCTCCATCTGCATCTCCAACTCCATTCCATTCGATTTTTAGTACATTTTTCTTGTTTTTTGTTGTTGTTAAATTTCGCCAGCACCCACGCGCTCCCATTACAAATAGCCAATTGTTGCCGTGTTCTGAACTCGCAAACTCGAGACCCGTACATGGCTGCGATTTTTATCGCCAGCGTTATTATTAGTTGCAATTAGATGTCTATGTGTGCCTGTGTGTGGCATTTTGCATAGTTGCATGCAATTTTTGTTTTTCGTTTGCTGATTTATGTGCTGCCTTTTCCTCCATAATTTCCCCCACAAACCGAAAGGGGAAAGGAGATTAAGTTATGGCCAGGTCGGTCGCTCGGTCAGTTTTATGCGCAATTATAGTCTGCTCTGGTTCCCTTTGTTCTCGCATTGTAATTCCGCTGTTTTTCTTTTCCTTTCTGTGTTTTTTTGTGTTTTGGGTGGAGCTCTAATTTCTGTTTTGGGGGATTTTTTTTTTTTGGCTCAATGGCGGCTTGTAAATTTGAGGGCTGCCTTTCGGCTAAAGAAACTGCAGTAGCTTTACATAAACTTAATCAAATGCAATTGAGTGTTGAGTGGAGTCAATCAATGGATCATTTTTTTGAGCCATATGTAATCGGGAAAATTATAGAGTATTTAGCCTGTAATTGGTAGATTTCTAAATTGCTTCTAAATAGCCAATTTTTAAAGTTTTGAAAGGATTAATTCGTTTATTAAGGAAGTGGGTTACTGTGTTAATGTTGATAAACCAGTTTTAGAAGCCAAAAAATATTGTTACCAGTGTGGGTCCTTAAAAAGATCATTTTTCTCAACAAAAAAAAGTAAGAAAGCTATAAAAAAAAAACAAGTAAGTTTTCAAGACTCTCCTAAAATATTACTCCAATCAATTAAAATATTGTATAATTTAATAGTAAAATACACAAAAGAGTAATTTAATCCCCCACCTTTCGATCCGCGGTTTGAAGCTTGACTAAGCATTAAAAGTGAGTGCAAGCAATATGCGGATATAAGATTGCAACTTTATTATCTAATATCTCCCATATATAACATGTTTAAATCGTAACAAGAATATTTTTTTCCCAATTTAATTTCCATTCAATTCATGAATATGTAAGAAAGTCATATGAAACCTGCTTTAAGCAAGTTTATTTTTGGTTAATTGGCTCAATGGATTCCCCGCGTTTTCTAAGCTCCCTTCAATTAGGCTTAGTTCTTCTCCATCGCTGCCTCTTCGGCGAGGTAATCAACCCTTAACCCTTGACAACCCTTTTAAGGTCTTTTTCAAGAAGTCATCTCGAGGAAACAACGCAGAAACAGAAACAGAAACAACAACCAATTAAAGGATTTGCTGGCTGCGCAACTAGAGTTTCAGGCTCTCTCTCTCTCAACTTGAACTTCAAGTTAACCCTCCCATTTCATCATCATCAACATTGCTGGCTACTTTTTGCCAAATCATTCGAGTGTAACTAAATAATGAAATGATATTAAATTCATTTGAATTGTGATTTCTGTTGAAAAAGGCCCCGAAGACAGAACGGCAGCCGGTGAGCCTTAAAACCCTTTATTTTTACTTCTTGGCAACCTGGCGACGACCACCAGAGCGCCAAAAGGCTGCCAGAAAGGGGGTTAGAGGGGAGCCAATTCGCAGACAGTCGGCATATCAGGTGTCATTGTCATTTGAGTCAGATTGCATTAAGTGCGCCCGATTGGAATCGGAATCGGCATAGGCAGGGCCAAGGAGCCAAGGAGCTGGCCGGGATCGGGATGTGGCTGTGGACGGGCAGCTAAATGTGGACATGGACGTGGCTCTGTCGCACTGTCAAGACTGATTTGGTGCCCCAACTAGGAATGGATCGCCACTCACAGTGGAGTGACGCCAAGAAGAACCGGTTGTTTTGGGTAGAAAATATTTTTAAAGAAGAAATTATAAGGTATATTGAATATAACAAGTTTTACAAGGACTCTTTGTATGAGTTTTAGAATTAATTTGGATCCCTTTAATTTTAATTTTAATATTTATTTCAATATTTTGATCCCTTAATTTTTAATTTTATTATTTAATATTAAATATTTTTAATTTATAATTAGAAGGTATTTTAAATATAACAAGTTTTACAAGGAATCTTTGTATGAGTTTTAGAATTAATTTTGATCCCTTTAATTTTAATTTCATTATTTATTTCAATATTTTGATCCCACAATTTTTAATTTTAATATTTAATATTAAATATTTTCAGTTTATTTTGAAAAACTCACCTCTCAGTTTCCGTTCATCGACAAGTTGACGCTCTAGCGAGTCCTTGACCTCTCGCTCTCGCAGAACATCCATTTTGAGCTCAGCTAAAATTTAAAAAATAAATATTTTGAAACTAATTAGTCGCAAATATTTTATACCTTTTATTACTAATATTATAAGTAAGCTTATAATTCAAATTAGAAAAATAAAAATGTAAGTTAAGTGTTTTACTTTTATAAATAAAAATAATTTCTATTATTCCTTAAAAGTTAACAAACAAAAATCTAGAAAATTCTAGGCAGAACAACTCACCTTTCTCGTAGCTAATTTGACGCTCCTGCTGCCTGGCATTATCCGCCGCCACCTTGAGCAGGCTCTGGATATTCCTGAGCAACGTTTCCGTGGAGCTAGCGGGCACAGCAGCATGGGCATCGATGCCGAGGGGACCCAGAGCCAGGCCACCGGCCAAGGCGGCCGCATCGTTGGCCGCCATGAGCGCCTCGTTGGGGGTCAGGGCACCACCACCGCCGGCACCAGCTGGTCCATTGGGCACCGCACCACCGCCCACCGCTGCTCCATTGGCCGCCGCCGCTGCCGCCGCCAATTGGGAGTAGTTCAAGGCTCTTTGGTGCTGCAGGGCAGCCGCGGCAGCCGCTGCCTCCACCGAGGAGGGCGAGCCCCTCTGATGCTGGGGCACGACGCCAACGCCCACCCCCAAGTGTGACAGGCCCACCGCCTGGTGGTGGTGCGAGGCCGCCGCATGCTGGTGGAGCTGGTGAGCCGCTGCCGCCGCCGCAGCCGCTGCAGCGGCCGCCGATCCCGTGGACAGGTTATCACGTTCCGTGTCACTCAAATCTATCGGGGGAAACAAGAGGTGAAAAAATCGTGTAAACTCGATTAGATGCCTTTATTTGGTAACAGATTATTTTTACAATTAAACTAGATATTGCTATCGCGATTTAAATTCCAGAAACTAATTATTGTTTGCTTTATAGATATATTATTGGATTTATTACATGCTCCAAACATTTTATTGTAGAGTAAATCTTCCTATTAACGATGACTAATTAATTAATAAATTTTATTTACATTACATTCCTTCTCATTTTTTCTTATTATCAACCTCCTTGTCGCTCAAATCTGTCAGAATGGCAACAGAAATTCCAAACGAAGACACGAGCACAGAAAGTCAAATGTGTCAGAAACTCAGTTATCGGTTATCGCACGTCTGTGCATCGCTTATCGTTCATTGTGCATCCTTTCATCGCTTATCGCGCATCTCTGACTCAATTGTAAAGTTCACTCACCTTCTTCATCTTTGGCCAGGCAACGTTCATCCACTTCGGATTGATTCTCGTCGCTGAGGTTCTCCTCCTCCTCCTCGTCGTCCTCTACCCCAATGATGCCCCCGCTACCCACATGAGAGGAGACGCCACCGACGCCGCCAACGCCACTCCGACTGCCCTCGTCCAGGCTACGGGATCCGCCTCTGGCCGGGGAACCCGCCACCGAATGGCAGTCACTCCGCTCGCTACCCGCATCGCAATTGCTGCCGCCGTGGTCCGTGTTTCCGCCGGACTTGCTCAGATTCAGCACGGGACTCTGACGCGTGGGGGAGCCTGGAAAAATGGGTTAAGAAAATAAGGTTAAGGAAAAGTAAGATTCAAGGAGTCAATATTGCTTTATAAATTATTTTTATTATTTAAAAAGTAAACGCAAAAATACTTACAATTCCTGGAGCTTAGATCCCTCGGCTTGATATCGCCGACCATCACATTTCCCACCCGATCCACAACCTGCGAGCCAACGCCCATCACCTGCTGCCGCTCGTCCGTTCGCTCCTCCCGCAATCGCTCCAGGTGCTTGACGATATCCTCGTAGGCTGCCCGGCAGTTCTCCCAGATTCCGGAGCGTGCCAGGGCGTCCATGTTGGCCGCTGACATGCCAGCGTTCTGGGCGGCGGCCTTTAGCATCTGGCTTTCGGGACGGGCGTGCAGCCCGTGGGGAGGCATACCCGGGGACATGAGAGCTGCCGCTCCCGGATGGTGGGCGTTCATCTGCATGAAGGCCATGTGATTGATGGGCGGCGGATTGTAGCCATTAGCCAGGAGTGGCGACTTTTCCAAGCGGTTCATATCTGGGAAAAATGCGGATACAAAAGGGAAGGGATATTTAATAAGAATAAAAGAAAATATAGTCAGCCTTTGGTAAAGGAGTTTTAAAGCCTGAGTTATATACATATTTCATTATTAAATATATATTTTGTGAATGGCTAATTCTCTAAAATTCCTATGAAACAACCCCTATATTGACCTTTCAAATGCTGATCGATAATACTACCATAAATGTCGCCTTGGTAAATATTTATAATTTTCAAATGCATTCCCTGTTCGCTTTTTGGCCCATCCTCAACAATATTTGCCTTTCATTTTGATGGCTCGCCCAACTGACACCTGTTCCTGTCTGCTTTCGTCCCTATATATTTTCTATATATATCTATATATAGCATGTCTATTGTCTGTGCAGCCAGACTAAACACAACAACTAAAAGCACCCACGCACACGGCTAGATACTTTTGTATCTGGCATGTGTATCTACGGCTGTCATTTGTTTGCACTTCACATATATATGTATTCATGCCTGTATATGGCCATGTACATGCAGTTAGCTGAACAATTTAGTGTGCCATTAAATGCTTTAACGTTCACTAAATGGCAAAAACTGAAGCAAAATTCAAAATGCAATTAAAAACTTGGCGAAAATTCGTTAGCTAGGGGAATGCAATTAAACGCTGGGGAACCTATGGGGAAAATGCAGTTACAAATTCATATAAATGCAGCCAGCCAGTGCGTGCGTGCATCTTTTTTTTTTACATTAATAATGCAATATCACTCAAGAATCAACGCCCCGTAATTCACTCAGAGAACCTTTTCTTTATGGCCGAGAATGACGGGGCAAAAAAAGAAACCGAAACTGTTTTCGAAACCCATCTTCGTATCAGAAGGCGCCGGCGGCGCATGGTTCTAAAGAAAAAGATTTAGAGATTCCTTTCGCTTGGGCTTTTGTGGCCGCTTCGAGAGTATCTTTCAATATTGTGCGTTTCGGACACATTAATAGAAAGAGGCGTTCACCAAGTTGTCAGCTTGGCTCATAGAAAACTATGTGTGAGTATGCAAAGGAAAAAAATGTAAAATCAATTAAATGCGAGTCCGCTTGTACTTATCATAATTACAGACACAGATACAATTCGAAAATTTTCAATGAATGCGATTTCCTGTAGCAGTTCAAATCACAGTGGAAATCGACTTGATTGCGGCTTAGGCTGCCATTTATCTGTGGCTGGGAACTGGGAACCCAGCCTGAGCAAACCTACACCCGATGTATCTGTATCTGTATCCGTTTCGTTTTTGTTCGTTTGGCAGCTAATCAGCCAACAAGCAGCGACCACAAATCACAAATGGCGGCACCAGCGATCATCGATCGATTGTGGCAGCACAGAAAAGGAACACAAAAACAGAAAACAGAAAACAGAAAGCACTATTACCTGCCGATCCCCGAAAGCAAGTTTTGTGGCCAATCTGCGAATGATTTCATTACCATTCGAATGCGAATCGTGGCCCCTCTGGTCATGCCACTCAATTGTGTGAGAATTGCAATTGCCAGTCAGTGGCAAGTGGGAAATTTTTCGTTACAGAGAGAGAAGCAATTGCAGAATATTTACAGAAATATTTTTAATTTTTTTCTATATTGAACTATTTTGGATAATAAAAAAATATCAATTTCAAAGTTAATTGGGCTATTTTATGCAAAATACCCTAAATTTTACCTGTTTTCATAAAGCAAGGGCACACCTACTTTTCTGTTCATGGCCACACTGTTTAACTAATTAATACATTAGGTAACCCATTGATACTCGAAAAAGTACTAGTTTTTTTATAGTTTTCCCCAGTGCTTCTGTAACAAGGTAATCAATTACTTACCACTGATGTGCCCATTTTCGTAGGCATAATCTCCGTTGTCCAGGCGATGCTTTTTCAGCTGCGGATGCTGCGATAGATGAGTGGGCGGAAGGGAAAGCCCCACGGGTCCCCTTTTAGGCGGTCTACCCGGTCTGGAACTGCGGAATTGCAGAGAGTTACTGTTGGGTTGAGAGCAATGGACAATATCCGTGGTATCAGTACAAAAAAAAGTCAAATGCCTCAGCACAGTGATCACAATTCAGCATTGTGCTGCTGCATTTTCTTGTCGATTATTTGATTAAATTATTAATATGATTTAAAAGTTTCACTTGAGAGATTTTAGAAGCAACAACAAAGAACAATCTAGTTAAATAAAAAAGTTATGTTGATATATTTAGAGTATACCTCCCATAAAACCCTAGATATTTAATTATTTTTAAGTAAAAATGAGAATTATTAATCTGGTTTTCTCCCTAAACAGTAGGACCCTCGACTTTAATTTATTAAAGCCAGATCCCCTGCGGAATGCTTTAATTAAATATTGTTGTAAATTCTTAAGTTTTATTGGCTTCTTGCATGGCGATAAAGAAAAAGTGTCTATTATTATTTTTGATGGCCTGTCTTGTCATAAACGCATCCATCATATCGTGACTATTCTGAGGAATCTCGCTGTTTCATAATTTTTCCCCCAACAAAACTTCAATTTTCAAGTTATATCCCTGCCGCTCAGCCCCGAATGGCACTTCCTAATTAAGCTTTAACCAAGTTTAGTGAGCACCCCCCGTTGATTTGAGACAAATAAAAAGCCAAAAACGAGACGAACGAAAACGTCCTACCATTTTAATTATGTGCCATAAAAAGCAGAAACAGAAACAATAATAATAATAAAGGGAAGTCACAGAGGGAAGAACAAAAAGAGTTAAACTATTTTTTTTTTTCTGGTAATTTATTCCCGCAATTGCTGCTATTTGTATATAAAATATTTAAACAAGTCTTGGGCAAATACTTGACGCAGGTTAAGCTAAATAGTTAACTGAAAAAGGCATAAATATCTTGGCGCTGCGGGTGGAAATTATGGCAAACAAGAGATAAAACCTGGAATTTGGAAACTGAAAACGAAAAACTGCAGCAAATACTACACGAGGGAACGGCAGACTTCTTGATCAAATAGAGCGACTCCCCGGCCCCAGATGGCAATTAAATTATGGAATGAAGATTCCATGTTTGCCGCTGGTAAACAGGTGTCCCCTTAGAACGCCAAAGACAAAGACAAAGGCAAATAAACACAGGTAGCAGTGATCGCTACGAGGCACGGACTATATGTATGTACATATGGCGAAACATTGAACAATTTGTAATTGTGCGTTCTTCTGATAACGATTCTACCAAATATTTACAGTTACATATTTAGCCCCAGCAAATATTTGCAGCGGGATTTTAATTGTGCTCCATTAAACGTTGATCAACAAACAGGCCAGAGAGTTGTTGTCTTGGCCCCCTTGGGTCAATTTAAAGAAGAGACTCTCCGCCGTGAATCATTCCGAGAATGAAAACAACATCTTTCGCTAGGGAAAGTGTTTTTGGGATCTCTAATCGGAAGGCCGTTGGGCCCCACATTATGACGTGCAAAAATCTGAAAAAGAAACATAACCTGCGACTCGTGGGTCTGTCAGTCAACGGGTACGAATTTATGGGAAGTGAGTTAAAGGTTCTGAAGGCAACACTTTCATTGGAAAGTTTTCGCTGGCTGCCGCAGAACTGACGTGTTTGTCCTGTCCTGAAGGTTTCGCCGGAATATGTCTTTCGCATAGGGTTCGGATAAGATTGGCTAATTGGGTTGAGGATTGCGTAATGGTCAAATGATTGTGCAATATAAGTGACCTCCAAAGTGAATTCTAGGTAGTTCGCTTTCGATGGAATGAAGCTTATCTGGTTGGCAACACATTCGTAAGGTATTTTCTATGGGAATAAATTTAGTTTCTATTATTTCGTGTATAAAATTATTATTTGGAAAAGAATCATAGGAAAATTATTTTAAGTTAGTGGTGCCCAAAGTCCGACTCGCGATTCATCAAATTTCTCTGCCGGGCCTCTGCACAGTATTTAAAGAATGTAGTTTTTTTTTTCATCACAGCTATTTTTAAGGAATATTTCAAGAAATGTTTCCAATTTTGTACCTCATATTTAGCTTAAAAAAGGCAAAAGAAATATATTTTCAAATATTTTTGCCAGAATAAATACAGAATTAAATTCAAAAGTAGCAAAGAAATACATTTTAACTAAATAAAACGTTATATTCCCTAAATTCTCTTTGTTACTTATGATATTTGATTCAGATCGATGATGATAAAGCTCAAGCATAAATCACTAACCATTGAAAAAAATATGTGACTAATTAATCTAGAAAAAAATTGTTTCTCTTAAGGTACAAAGCCGGATAAGCATAAATAACATAATTTCCAGTCACTTAGGCTTCAACGTTTAAATTAAATTAGCGTTTAAAAGCACAAACTACAAACTTTCGACCAGACCAGCGGTTATTTCACTAATTTATGCACCGTTGTCACTTGCCGCAAATGTCATTTTGCATTTAACATTTTGCATTTTTGGTATTTTTTTGTTTTATTTTTTTTTGCGTTGCGACGGATAAACGTTTAGTCAGGAATAAACAACAATTTGTCAAAATAGTCGCTGTGGCCAACTATGCCTGCCAAAACAGCTATAATAACAACAACCGGAGGAGCAGAGAACCGGTTGCCCGCACCGAGCCGAGAGCCGAAAGCCAAACGCTGCCCGAGCCCCGAACCTGTTTGCAGCTGTCTCCTTCGTTGGTATATTTTTCAATAATCAAGGGATAGCTGAGTTGTTAATTATTGACCTGTGTGTGAAGCCTGGACTCTTGAGAAACAGCCGCCAAAATATGCGCCAAACTGTGCTAAATGCGAGCCACTCGCAGTTGCAGTTGCATAAATCGAAAGGATATGCATTTTCCAATTGCATATCGGCAGGAGGAGGCGTTGCCGACATTTGTCAGCGAATTGGCACTGGGGCTTCCCTGGGCTGTAACCCACAGCCCCCGGGTCTAGGCTGCAAATTGGCAAATCAATTACATTTATGGCCAACTTTGCCACCTTGTGCTGCTGCTGCTGGGGAGCGTGCTTGCCGGCAACTAAATCAATGCAAACCGAGTCAAGTACTTGGCAACCGACAATTAAATGTGTGTGCCGGCAACACAATTTCCATATTTGCAATCACCAATGGTAGAATTTTAATTGAATTCATAGCCTCAAATTGATTCGAGTTCTCTCGCCCCGTTGCCATTTGTCTGTAAGCCGACAAACCGACAAAACCGACAACAAATTCCCAGAAAGAAGCCGGGAAAGAATACACCTAAGACTTAACTTGGCTTGGCGCTTGAAGTTGGCTCGAATTTCTTTCGGTTAACAATAAATGTTATTGGAACGAGAATGCTCGTCGTCTGTGCCTTTGGCCAACTTTCGTATTCATTGTTAAGTGACATGCAAATGTACGAATGACATGGCATTGTTGGGACTCTGGGGCTTAACCCTATACATGTATAGAGAGAGACGGTACGGACTGAGAGATACTCTCCAGCTAATTGTGGGCTTTGGGTCCGGCCCTGTGCTTCTCCAAATGATTGGGTACGGGAATTGAATGGACGGCACTGGCAATGGAAATTTATGGAAAATTATAGCAGAAAACTAACTAGGTTTCAATGGAAATGAAAATAAGATGAGATTGATACAAGGGGATTTAATGAACCTTGAAGTTATTAAGAAATTAAGGGGCCCTAAGAGAGTTATTTGAAAGAAATAAACATATCTTTTAAAAATAATTATTAAGATGGTACAAGGAAAGGTTTATACACTTTTAAACTATTTATTTCGCGTAAATATTTATACTAACTGGGTCTTTCCCTAAATAAAATTATTCGAAACATATTTCTAGCTGGGATTTCCCCTAAATGAAGTCTAATTTAATAAAATTCCTAATCCGTTTTGACCTATTTTCTCACATTTGCTAGCAATCAATAAACCATATAATATTATTTCATAAAATTTCAATTAATTCATCAATATTTCCTTAGCAAAATTCCTCCTAAATATTAAAAAATACACTCGCACATAATTTCCACGAAAACACCCTTGTTATATCGACATTTTCCTATGCAAATTTTCAGCCAAGTCAAATATTTAAATTTAAATCACATGCTAATTACAAATTTTGGGTGGCCTTCTTTATATGTACCTCCTCAAGTTTTGCGCCTTATAATTTCCTCGAGCGACTCGCGATTTCCCCCAAGACTAGCACGTATATGTACGTTGCATTAATGCAGATTTCTGGGCAATTGTTTTTGCATACTTTGTTTTTTTGTTTTGTTTTTTCCTCACTCACTTCAGTTTCAATTGGCGTGCTAATAACTCATTTAGTTCGCAACAAAAACCGAGCAGCGGGCAAAGAGAAAAAAAATAGTTACAAACATGCCACACAACCAACAATGGATGTGATGGCTACCCAAGATCGCCCCTTACTTCCCTTACTTGCATCTCATGATGCTGAGAGAATATATATATATACAGGCCTGACTATATATGAATACTGTTGGGTGCAGTTTTGTTTTAGGCTCTGTAATTATTATAAAAAAATAAATTGAACTATTGTTGCCTCATTTAGATTGAACAGCGGCAGAGAGGCAGCCACAAAGTTGCTTTTGTTACTCGGTTACACTCAATTAAGCTGAATTTGCAAAATGCAAATGCCCCAAATGAAACTCACACCTCAAAAAAATTCATAGGCTGCACTCGAATTATTTTAGAAATTTAATATAATTAAATGAGATTTTTTTTTCTTTGCAAAACCTTTTCCGCCTCTCATTTTGACAGCCCGAGGAACTGAGCTCAGTTCAGGTGAGCCGAGCTGAGCCAAGTTGATCTCTTGATTGTCAGTCAGTCAGTTTGTGATTAGACATTCGACAGTCGCTGGCTATTGTTGTTGCTGCCTTTGGATAGCATAAATTATAGTTTGTCTGTCTCTCTATAACAAAGCTATGCATATGAAATTCATATAATAAATCAATGCGCTGTCGTAATTTGTGTTAAGTTATTTGTAATCAATTTGAATTCGAATCCATCGCCGAGCGAGTGAGATTTATGGGAATATTTTATTCAATCTGCCATTTTATATATTTTTGGGGTTTTTTTTTTCTTATAAAAATAAGGAAAGTACATTTCTTGTTTTTAACTAAAATAATATTGAAAAAACATCTAACCTCGCTTTGGTATTTATTTAAGAACTGATATTTATTACTGAGCTATGATAAGTTTGTTTTTCCACTTGTTTCCATAAACATTTAAAGGTAAATGTTTTAAAATTTATTATTATAGATTATAAACAAATTGTGTATTTATTTTATCCTTGAGATTAAACTCAATTGAATGTTATTATGATTTATTATCCGATTTATTTGAAAATATTTCAAGAGTTTTTTTCTAAAGAGATGAACAATTGTTTCCCAATTTTTGTTAAATTTTGTTCTCTTCAGTAAACTATATTTCATTAAATCTCCACTGTTCCTTATATTTATATCTAACCTAAAACCTGTATTTTTTGTATTAATTTCCAAGTAACAACTTCACTATTAACAAGTCTAAGGTCTTCCCTAGTCTCCCTCGAACTCTCCCACTAATACGCCTCCTTCCCTGCCATTCTCCACTCGAACAAATTTAACAACAAATTAAACTCAAATGAAGTCAAATCAATCGATGGCTTTTCAATACATTTTTTCCTCTTTTTTTTTGGCGTCCAACACATTTTCCACTTGGCCCGAACAATTTGCATAGTTGTGGTCTGCAGTCCAAAGCTGGCACCGAATCGGATCGGTTAGTCTTCGGTGGAGCACGGCTCTAGTCCAATTTAGTGGAAAGGTGTGCCCACCAGCTCAGTCACAACACGTTGTCGTGGCTTTGGCTTTGCTCTTCTGGCTTCTCTGGGTCCTCAGCCTTTTGGTCCATGCCGCTGCAGCGGCTTAAACGGCGTTTTTAAGCCAACTTAGAGAGCCAGAGGAGTGGAGACCGAACTGTCAACTGTGATCAAAATCAATTGTTTGCCATTTGCCAAAACCAAATTGACTGAACCAACTTCGCAACTCACACACAAATGCTGACAAAATTATTATTATTTTTCATACACATGCGAGAGAGCCCATGAAATGTCAGTGTCAATAATTTGTCGTAATTATGAATACATTACCAAAAAAAAAAAAAGATAACTCTATAAAAAAAGATTATTTATGGTTGGCTGCCATAGGAGAAGCCCCCAACAAAGGCAAACAAATATAATAAAAAATTATTGCAACGTAAGTTTTGATTTGAACAAAAGGAGAATACATTTTGGATGAGCTCAAGAGTGTTTTAGAGTGAAAAACCATCTAAACTGTTTAAATTATTACAAAATGGGTATTTTTTATTGAAAATATTCCACAATAGAATTATTTTCTAAACTTGTAGTTTTTATTTGGCTAAGTTTTAAGTTTTAAATAAATTTTTCAACCTTAAATTCGTTTCTCCTCTTTCTTAAACTCCAAAATTTTCCCCTAAATATATAATATCTACAAAAATCAATCCACACACCTGTTCCATCTACCGTTAACACCGTTAGCCCGTCCGCTCTTAACCCTTTTCATGCTCTATTTATGTTTGTCCAAACTTTTATCTACACTTTTTTTCTGGCACATCCTTTCGACTTCCGCTCTTGAAGGCTCGCCCAATTTCCGTTTTGAGTTTAATTAATTTAATAAACAAATTCTTTTCGCTCTAAAAACTCTCAAGTGTATTTATAATGATAATGCGATCGATTCGATACGTTTTTTCTTTCTTTTTTTCCTTTGAGAAAAACAAGTAAAACGAAATACAAAATTTGTGAAAAAAAAAAACGTAAGTAAGGAGGAGGAGAGAAATTATTGCCATAGTTTTTTTATTATACTTGTGTGTTACCTCTCTGGTGGCTTGATCGATAGGCATCTGCAATTAAAAAGAGAAGAGAAGAGACAAGTGAGGCAAAATTGTTAAACGTTGTGTGTGTGTAAGCTTTAATACAGAAAACAAAAAAAACAACAACAACTGCAACGAAACGCAAAAAAAAAATTGTACGGGAAAAATTCAGGGTACAATTGCTGAATAAAGGGAAGTTTTCATTGATGGACTCTGGGACTGTGCTCTGCTCTGCTCTGCCTGCATTTTGGCGGGCCAGCGGGTGTGAAAATGCACACGCCCTAAACCCCCCTCTCAGCCACCTTAACCCGCCGTCGCCAAACAATTTGTAATTATCCCCAGAGAGCGAAAAAGAGAGACAAGACTGCGGCCAGGCCTGCCTGCCTTCAGCGGTTTCGCATTTCCCCCTTTCGCTCTCTCGCAACTTGTTTCAATTTAGCGCAAAACTTTTTCAACCTAATAATAGGTTTAACCGCATTTTTAACCGTTCCTCATGTTGGGTCCGGTTCGGTTTTCGATGCCGGCTATTGGGCATAACATTGGGTTTCTGTCCCTGTCTCTGTTCTGGTTCTCTACTCGGTTCCTCCATTGAGGAAAAAGTATTGAAACTACTCTTTGTCCTTTAAATTGTAATACAAAATAAATCTCATTCACATTTAAGAAATCTAATATTAACTAAAGATTTAACCAAAGCAAAAAGAAATAAAAAAAAACCAAAGCAACTATTTTTGATTAAATATAAATATTAAAATCAGAGCTGGAATAATTTTCTTTTAAAGCTAAATGCTTGAATCTAAACATAAAATATTCTAGGATATATAAGCATTATTCCAACTAAACTAGTTCCCCTAAAATTTCCCTAAAATCCCTCTAAATTCTCTAAATATTTTACCTATTTTAAATATTTAATTTAGCTCTAAAAATAATCCCTTTTTCTTCCTGTGTTCTTACAGCGCATGTGCACTTTGGAGCACACTCCATGTGCTGGGGCTCTTTTCCATAATTAACTAGATGGTTTTCCATCGAATGCATTGTGGTCAGTGGCCAGTCCAACCCGTTCTTTACTGCACCCGGGAACTGTAAACAAAAACGCAGGACTCTCCATAAGCTTACAAGAACCAAAATAAAAAAAAAGGGAAGAAATTCAACGGAACCAAAAAAAAAAGGATATTGGAATACAAGGTTGCAATCTTTTCAAGCTGTTGATGTCTCAATGCCGGGCCCTGCGGTTCGTAAATGTTTCGGAAAGCTTTTAAGCAGGGGGATGTTTAAATATCCATCAAATATTGGGTTACTCTGGGGCACAATCGGAATATTAGCCTTTAATTAAGTTGGGTTTCGTTGGTATGTAATTTTATTAACTGGTCTGCAGGAGCAAATAAAGATTATATTACATTATTTTCTATTATTCCCGGACCTTTTTGTATTTACTAAGATATATGACACGTTTTTAAAATGTTAAAAAATGCTAGAAAATGTTCTGCAACTTTCATAATCCTTAAGATAATTTGAAACCTTTCTTTAAGATTTTAAATTATTAAAATAACATATAAATTATTCTGTACTTTACTTCAAATCCTTAAACCCTTTGACAGTTTACAGACAGTTCTCGCCACCCTATATTATTATTTCAAAAAGTTACAAATCGCGTTAGCTTCAATACCCTTTGTGTAACCAAGGACAATTGCACTTCCTTGAGGTTCTCCTAACCCCAAACTTTAAAACCCCTAGAACTCCTAGATTCTCCCCCATCTGGGCAATTACAAAAATATAAAAAACAAAACCTATTTCTCTGGGCTTTTTTCCTTGTCGTTTTTTCCACTCGAACGGAAATGAGCTGACAGGGCACCGCACACGTCGATTGTAGAGAAACATCGCATGGAGGACGGAGGACGGAGGACAGGAGGAAAAGTTGTACAAGGTGGAAAACTGTTTCACCAACTATTGTTAGAGGCGCTCAAAAGAATTACGCAGCTTTCTGGATTGTTAGCAAAGGGGTTCCAGGGGGGCCCCGTTACGTTTGCATTGCGTATTTCCGCCAAATGTCATCAGGAAAAGGCAAAAGGCGAAAATGCGAGACCAAAGTTTTTTGACTGCCCCGGGTTAATCGATATCGATGCACAAACTATTTGCATTGTTGGGAAAATTAAAATGGGGCGGCGGCAGTGTGGCAGTGGCGGGTGCAACTTGAGTGCGTAAGTTGGCTAAAGCGGAAACAGGAAATGAGAAAATTTTGCAGAGCAAGCCCCGAACTAGAAATGCAACTAACTGAGCCGTTTACACTAGGCGAAATTAAGAACTAGAAAAGTTGGTAGGAAACTGAAAATTGTTCTAAAATCTTTAATTATATATTTTAGTTTCAAAAGAAAAATATTTAATTAAAATATTACTAGCTTAAAATACTGAATTTTAAGTTCCAATAATGATCAGTATTCAAATAAATCAAAAGCTTGTTTGATTTTATATTTAAAATCTTTAAAAACAAGTTTAATGTCTTTAAATAAAAGTAAATCAGCTTGAATATACTTAAATATCTTCACTGTGTTGTTAAATGATTGTTTTTAAAATCAGAAACATGTAGTTTAGTTACTAAATCTATCTATATATTTAAGAATTGAGCCACCTCTCACATCAGCTGTCATTTTAGGCCTACCTAGCGATCAAATTCGGTTTTAAAAAATATTTTTCCTCCACAAACCAAAAAAAAAAAATATATATATAATAAGTAATAAAAAAACCCTTTAAAAATTCCGTAAAACTAAAACTCAAAGCCAACTTAGGAAATATAAGCTTGAAAGAAAGCACTGTGGTTCTTGTTCGTACCTGGCCGTGGTGCAGTCCCGGTAGAGAACATCAAAGTCCTTGCAGCTGAGCAGCTTGCAGCGATTGACGCCCGGCTGGATGGCACCCAGGCCGCGCAGGATCCGCACCTGCTCCACATTGCACACGAGCGGCACGATGTCCAGGCGCTTGAGCTTGGTGTAGACCGTGTGCAGGCCGCCGACCAGGTGCTTGAGGAAGAGCTCGAAGGCCTGCGGCAGGCAGAGCATCGTCTCGTTGCTGATGATGAAGGCGGCGACCTTCTGGCCGCGATACTCCACCAGCTTGCACTCGTTGGCGCTGGGATCGGAGGTGGAAATGGGTGGCGGCGAGTTGTACGACCTTGGCGGCACATGGTGATGGGCGGCGGCCATCAGTTCCAGCGGGGAGGCGTGATGCATCATCTGCAGGGAGTTCAGCAGTCCCAGCGAATGGGGTGGCAGGCCGTGGGGCATTCGCGGCGGCATTCCAGCCGGCAGGCCATTCCCCGAGGACAATCCATGTGGCGGAGGACTGAGCTGGTGGTGCTGCTGCTGCTGTGCCTGCTGCTGAGCCTGCTGTTGCTGCTGCTGCTGCTGCTGCATCTGCTGCATCATGGAGTGATTGAGGGAGCTCACGGGACTGACGGCGTTCGGATGACGACTTGGCGAGCTGGCCGGCGAGCAGCTGGATCCTCGGCCCGTGTGCGAGCTCCGGCCATTGGGACGATCCTCGTTGGCGCCGCGGGAACTGTTGCTGCCGTCGCGTCCGTTGTGCTGCTGCTGCGCCTGCTGCACTTGCTGCTGCTGCTGCTGGGCCGCTGCGGCCGCTGCAGCTGCTGCGGCGGCTGCCTGCTGCTGCTGCTGGTGGTGCATCAACATGGCCGTGGTGTTCATACTGCCACTGGTCAACTGCTCTAGGCTCCTGATCCCGATCCCGATCCCGATCCCAATCCCGATATTGTTATTGATCGCGCTCGCCTTGTTATTGTTCTTTTCACTCTGTTCACTTGTCACACAATCCATACTTCATCGTGGCCCACACTTGTTTATTTGTTTCTTTGCCTTTTTTATTAATTTGTATTTTTTTATTTTTTTTTTCTAAGATAAAAAATTAACACAACGTTAGAGAGGTGTAGGAAAGAGATAGAGAGGGTGGAATGGCAGAGGCGCAGACTGGGAGATAAATAATTAATGAACTCTTAATTCATTTTTAATTATTTATTAGGCTTCTATGCAAATTCTAATTGAGGGAGCGAACACGCTTCTTCACATCCGTGAATTGATGGATGTAAATAATAACTCAAGATGGCTACTATACTATAGGTGGGTTTTTATATAGAAAGGGAACCATTTTTATTTATTTTAAAACGTGAATTAAGCATTTATTTACTGTATATATCAAGCTCCTAAAAGCAATTTTCAAATATCTTAAGAGGAATCGTAGCTTTCAATTATATTGATATTTAAAATATTTATTTCTGAGATGTATTATATTGTAAACTATTGCATTATGAGGATTTAAATATTTACAAATTATTTTTAACATTTAGAAGTATTTAAAGATTTCGTAAAGCAATTATACCAAATACCAATGACATATTAAATACATATATTTAGTTTTTATCAAAATATGCCAAACTTTTGGTATTTGGAAATATTAGTTTAAAAAAACGGAGTTTCTTTTAAAAAATGTTGCAACATTATTTCAAAAGAATCTCTATAAAGTATTCCTCATCTAATAAATTTGTTGATGATAATAATCAGACCAAACTTTAGTAGTTTCCGTTTAGGGAAATATTTTAAAATTTGAATTAGATTACACTTTTTAAGTACAAAAGGTAACCCCAAGTTATGGTTCAATACAAGCTTATTTTCCTAATATTTACACATCAAAATATTTCTATAGTATAGTCAGACTTCTATTTAAATTATTTTGAATATTAAAGCATTTTTTTTAATATTTCCAATTAGAATACAACTTTTTCTAACTAATTTTCGAAATATTCGAAAAATTCTAGCAATTTGCATACAAAATACCTATACCTCCCAGGCCTATTTGCATTTGATTCGAAAAAGAACATAGATTTACCTTTAACAGGGTTCTAAGATAATTCTAAAAACTCAAAATCACAGTCAACACAGACACTCGCGCACTTGGTTTGTGTTGGAGAATTTTCGATTCCGAATTTCGTTTGAATATATATTTCGAATATATTTTTTGGGTTGTGAATTGTGATTCGATTTCGCGTGATTTCGAATATGCGGAATTTGGAAAACGAATGCGAATGCGATTGCGGATCCGTGTGCCGTTTTCGAGTACCGTACCGACGGATTGTCACTGAGAGATTGAGAGATTGAGAGATGCCAGCGACTCTGCTTTCACGGCGACTGCGGCGTCGGCTTCGCTGCCGGCCGCGCTTCTTCTGCCCTCCTTCTTCCCCTTCCCGTTGCCACGAATGCGAGAAATCAACGAAACGAATTGCATTCGAATGGGAATCGACTGAGAGCGAGATGGGGCGATGCCGGCCAGAGCGAGAGAGAGCGCCAGCGAGCGAGTGTTATTTTTTTAACCCACCCACACACAGACACACACACACAAGCCCGGAGAGAGGACAGGGCCGAAGCGTTACCGTTATGTACTGCAAGAAATGCGCGCGCAAAAGTTTTATTGCATTACCTTCGCTTACGAATGACAAATTCGAAATGAAAGGCGAGCCAAATGTGTTTCGATTCGATTCGTTTCGTACTTTGCGACGCCGCCAGCGACGGCAGCGACGACGGCAGCGCAGCAGCAGCAGCAGGAAGAGTAACTGTGTGTGTATGTGTGTGTATCTGTATCTGCGATTGTGCAAAACCAGAATACGAATACGAATACGAGTTACGAATGTTTGTTGCGTCTCGCATTACGAGCGCACACATACCCGCTTAAAAAGGGGAGTGGTATACGATTGATGGCTGTGTGGGTGCGTGTGTGTGTGTGTGTGTGTGCAACCCCAAAAAACACAATGACAAACGTAATAAAAAGACACACACAATCCACTCCCAGGACCTTCTGCTCTCATTCTCTCTCTCTGCCGCTCTCTTTCGCACATTTGTTTTATTTATTTTTTCAATTCAATTAAAATCCTCCCTCTCCCTCTCGCTCGCTCTCTCTCTCCACCGAATAACATTCTACATTTCATTTGCGTTTCAATTTCATTTCGTTTCAGCATTGCCCCTCTCACTCGCTCTCTGGTGGGGCATGCGGCCATCTTGCTCGCACGCTCAGGTGGGCTGCAACCAATAAACATGAGTGAGCAGCATATTTGCATAGTGTGTGTGTGCGAGAGAGGGAGGGAGATGCACGTGTGTGAGTGAGCTTGTCTGGCCTCCCGCTCACTCCAATGGCCGTCGCCTTATATAAACAAATGACAATTGTTTTGGCATTTTCTGTTGGTTTCCAACCCAAAGTAAATTAAAATAAATGCATTGCAGGAAAAAGCAAAAGAAACAAAAAAACAAAAAACTGCGATTGCGATTACTTGGAGTTTGCGCAGCTGATTTTGCCTTTTGGCTTTGCTTTTGCTTGCAATTTGCATTTTCTTATTGGAAAGCATTTTAATTTCAATTAAAAAAGTAAATGAGTAAATGACAAAGTTTCAACGAATTAAAAAGTGAGACAGAGACGGCCCGAGAGTCTGTGGCCATCTCTTTCGCACACCATCTGCCGTTTTCTGTGGGGGTTTTTTGTCAACCGTTATTTTCCGTTTCCCATTTCGTTTCTGCCGTTTATTTGTATTTCTTTGCAGGACATTTCTGCTGCTGCTTCTTCTTCTTTGGCTCTTTTTGTATGTTTCTGATTCAGAGAAGAGCAGCACGAGAGAAGGCGGAAGGCCATTTCGCTCGCACTCATGCTCGTGGGTGTTTTTTTTTCGCCCGGGGGCGTTCGTTTTCTGGCATTCGTTTCGTTTTTCGGATGCTTATAAATAGCATTGCTTATAAATTCTGGTCTCGCACCTTTGCCACCTCCACACACACACACATACTATTGTATATACGGCACACACATTGTATATCCCGTTAATGCGATGGGTGTGTTCGCTTCGCTCTGTCGTTCATTTCTCATTTTTTCTATTATTTGTCTTCGTTGTTACAGTTCGTTCTGCGTTTCTTTTGACGATTGCGAACCAATCGCATTTCTCCATTTCTCTCCGATTGTTCCGCACACATATAGACGGCGTCTTTACGTATGTATTTATGTATTGTGTTTGCACACGACATATGTATGTATGTATGTTTGTACGGATGTGTGTGGTATGTACGAATTTTTCTTGTTCGCTCCGTTTTGGGGTCTTTCTTTTTGTGGATTCCCCTTTCCACTATTCCTTTTCAAGTTGTTGTTGCTGAAGAAATATTGATGACAGCTAAAATTCGATATAAAATTGATGGCATATTTGGAGTTACAGGATCTTTTCCGGAAACCGTATTTACTGAAAATATGTACATAATACCAAAAGTACTTAAAAGTTTCAAAAATACTAAGAGGTTAATTTTTATAATTGAAGAGAAAGCACTGTCAAAACACAGTAAGTACTCAATTGCCTGAAATTAGGAGGGATAAATTAAAATACGTGGGCTGCTATATATATTTCTGGCCTAGGCAACACTAAGTGTTGTTAGGTGGAATCTGACATTTCCATTGAAAAGTTCGACATTTTTAAGCATAAACGTACTCAGAACGGTTTGACGTACGACTATCATTTGTGTTGTTTACAGTTACTTAAAAAAATCAATTTCGCAAAAAAATGGAATTAACTCGTGAACATTTTCGTGCGATCATTTTTCACAACTTTCGGCGTGGATTATCACGACAAGAGTGCAGCGATGAACTTAAATCTTTGTATGACTATGAAGCACCATCCTATAGCACTGTGAAAAACTGGTACAACGAATTCAATCGTGGCCGACGCTCCCTCAAAGACGAAT
>VNKF01003860.1:0-15315 GCA_008044355.1 Drosophila lacteicornis
CCTATAAAATGTATCATTCATATTTAAGTATGACATTAAATTGTTAAGGTCGGGAGCTAATACGAGAGGCGATTTATTTTAAAAAGTATCGAAGTAGACTATTATAATGTACTATATGTACAATTTTAAATTGCCTTTTAGTGTGAAGCGCAAACGTTTAGGTGCCGGGTATAAAACAGTCTAGCACAGTCGACTGTAGCTTTCTTACTTGTTTTTCCTTTTTTTTTTTTTTTAATGTAATACATATGTATGTACCTAGTCTTTATTTTTTATATTTCAATAAATCTTGTATAATGCTAGTTTAAAATCATTCTTCCTATATCAAATATGTTTACTTTATATATTATTAAGTGTAGTTCCCCACATTAAATTCATTTTCACTTTACATTATCACCTTTTGTTTTCTTTGACAATTCAACTATATTCATGTTAACTTTTTACACTTTAATGTCAAATACACTCTTATTCAATTTATTTACAATAAACTTGTAATGTAAACTTATGTCAACAAATGCATAGGTAGAAACCCATTAAAAGGGGGGCATTGTTACGAATAAAAGACTGGGTCAAGAAAATAACATAACTTTTGACAGACGACTCATCACAAAATGGGATCGTATTGCATGGCCCGCGACGATCCAAAGGTGCATGAAGTTTGCGAATATGCAGGGAAAACGGCCAAAACACAGCCCGATCGTTTTACGATCAAGCATGGATCCGCTTGTGGACAGTGTAGACAGAAAGACAGACAGACTAACGATATCCATTATTTTTCAGGCCGTGTGTTGAAGTGGAATAGCTATACGGTTTCGACTGTGGCTGGTCCGATCCATTTACGTTGCTTCTGTTTCTCCATACATAAGAACAATTCCAGCAGAAGACTCCAGCATAACAAAACATTACCTTATACATATCATATAAAATCCCACTATAAGTAAGTATATATTTGTAAGTTAGAGAAAAGCAAATTACCCGATGCCAAATGAACACTAGAAATATAACTAAAACCAACATTAAACCACCCATTATAGAAAGAGAAACTTCGGAACACATCAATTTATTACACGATCACAAGCCAATTCTCCCACAATGAATTCCTCTAACTCATCGGCACTTCAAGATAATCCAGTTTCTAGCCCAACAGATATATTTTCGTCCTTACGTATTCCGGACGCACTTAAATTCTTACTTGACTATGACGGCGACTCAAAGAAACTTAATGCACTTAATGAAAATTTCGAAATTAGAGGTTCTGATCAGACGACGTATGGAAAATTTTTACTGAGATCTATAAGAAGCAAAATAGTAGGAAAAGCTAATGACCCCCTAACGGCATGGGAAGCTGGACTTAATTGGAACGAGATAAAATAAGCCTTAATTATACACTGTTCAGACAAAAGAGACTATCAAACACTTCTGATTGAATTACATGGGCTCGTTCAAAAGCAATTGTCAGTGCAGAAGCTCTTTGACCAAATTACCGAAATACTCGTAAAATCAGCATTAATAAAATACACGGACGCTAAAGAAACTGACCCGAATATTGTAAGAACAAAGATATACATATTTGCAGAAAGCTGCCTCAAAACATTTCTATCGGCCATTAAAGGACAACAAGGCGCCACAATTAGGGCCATGAAACCGACGAAACTTCAAGAAGCTTATAAATGGGCTATTTAAGAAAGAAATACACGGAAGTAACCAAAATCAGGAGAATAGTCTTACCAGACGCGTAAATGACCTATGTCCGAAGGACAAAAAAGGAACAGAATAAATACTATCGGTGAAATTCGCCGAGAAAATATTTTAACCCTAACAGAAACTACGAGAACCGTTACTCACCTTACAACTACTATAGAGATGGTAGAATACAAGGTAATAACCCCAGACCAGAAATCATGACCAACCCAGGGGCCCTACGTCAAGGTGGCAATAGGTTTAGGTATAACATAAATAACAATCAAACATTGGAAAGGACACAAAAGGTACACAATATTGATGAGGATGATGAGGACAAAATTTACTGAAAACGCCTCAGCTCCCAGACAGGATACATAAACAAAGAGGAGCATGGTTCGACTCTACCATCTATTTTAATATCCCATTCAAAATCCAAGGAGGCACTTCGTCTTCTGATAAACACCGGCGCCTCTATTTCGTTTATTGATCCATCATTAATATCAGAAAATGATCAGATAGATCTTAACATCCCTGTAACTATAAAGACAATGCTAAGCATTCATGATATAAAGAAAAAAACGTTCATTCAACTTTTCGAAGAGTTCAACGATAATCGAAAATTTTAATTAATGCTGATTCACTTTCACGAATATTTCCATGGACTAATCAGAATAGATATTTTAAAACAAGTGAAAGCTATTGTTAATATTTCAAAACTCATTTTACAAACAGAGAACTTTGATTTAGCAATACATCAAAAACTGCACGAAATCGATGAAGAATCAAAAACATATTCCCAATGGAATATTTTCTGCGAACACATACAGATTAATGAAAATCTAAATCACAGGAGGGTTGTACAAAGCAGAAAATTGACATAGCTTAATGGAAGTAGTAAATTATTCGGAAGAGAAGCAATAACTATTTTTAGATGTTGCAGAATTCATTGAATCCGAATACCTAGAATCAAAATCCGTACAAAACTCAAGTACAACATACAAGGACGACACAAATAAGAGCTTTTAAAGAAAGATGCATGCTAAAAACCCTTTGCAACAAGTTAACATGATTCATTAACAAATTTAGTTAAACACAAAATTAAAACAAGTAAGAAAGCTACAGTCGACTGTGCTCGACTGTGAGATACCCGGTACCTAAACTTGAATCGCAAAAAATTAAAAGACATCTAACAAATTATTAGAGCAAAATATTATCAAATACAGCCACAGTCCCTGAACCGCTCCAGTATGTAAAAAAAAAAAGTACGAATCAAACAATCAAAAATGGAGATTAGTGGCAGATAGCGGCGGGCCCCGTCGCTCTCTCGCGGCTCTCTCTCTCTCTTTGCTCTCTCATTCTTGTGCCGCTCACTGATTGCGTGAGTTCGCTCGTTCAGTCGCAGAGTCGCGCTTTTTGAAGAAGGTCGTTCTCCGCTTGAATTCTTCTATATATGTATGCGTGAACAAATTAAATCTTTTCTCAGTTTTTGGGGTTATTATCGATAATTATATATTATTCAAGACTTTGCAAAGATCACAAAACCCTTGACACAAATACTCAGTTTATGGGGTTATTATCGATAGTTATAATTTATTAAAGACTTTGCAAAGATCACAAAACCCTTTACACAAAAACTAAAAGGAAAAGGGACAGTTCAAATCGACAAGGAATACGAAATAGCTTTCGAAAAATGCAAACGCCTGTTATTTAATGACCCAATATTTCTCAACCCAGATTTTAAAAAACCATATATATTAGGGACCGTAATCATTATAAGTTTTAAAATACAAATTACATCATTGTGCATTTTAACTTTTTAAGTTATCGATTATTATCGATTTTAAAGTGATATTTTAAAACTTGACCATAATTATTATTTTTGATAAAAAAAACTCATAAGTAATGATTCTTAATGATTTTTATTTTTTTCGTTCTAAATAAAACTAAACTGAAATTTTTCCATTCTGTGCTTGGGATTTCCAAGATATTATTTCATATCACTGAAAAAGGATCGCAAGGCAACAACACACGCTAATAATTTGTCCTCGAAAACTAATTCTTCTTATAATTAAATAATTAATTATTAATGATTTTTATGTATTCCGTTCAAAATAAAAAAAAGGATATTTCATATCCTTAAGAGAGGGTAACGAGGCAACAACATACGATACAAATTTTTTGATAAAAAACGTATACATTAAAAGAAACACTATTTAATTAAAAATTAAAATTATTATTGGTCTCGAGCCGGTAAACGCACTAATATTATTGGGAAGAGACGCTAAAACCCTCAACATTATTAAAAATTATAATATTTTTATACCCTTGCAGAGGGTATTATAATTTTGCCATGATATTTGCAACGCAGTGAAGGAGGCATCTCCGACCCCATAAAGTAACATATATATATTCTTGCTCAGCATCACCAGCCGAGTCGATTTAGCCATGTCCGTCTGTCCGTCTGTCTGTCCGTGTGAAACAACAGATCTTAGAGACTATAAGAGCTAGAGTTACCAAATTCGGTGACAACATTGGAATCTGTTGCACGCAGATTTTTTTTTAATTTTGCCACGCCCACTTTCGCCCTCAAAAATCAAAAAAACGTAAAATAAGCTATACTCGTTATTTTCGGGTTAAAGTTAATAGATACAATACATAAATAAAATAAAATGGACGTTTCCTGAAAATTTCAGTAAAATCGGGTGATAAACATGGGAGATTTTAGCAATAAGGTTAGAATTTTAAAACACCGCCCTAAGGCACTGCTGTTGCAAGCTGCAGCCGACAGGTGGCGCATTCGAGCCTTGACCGTGCGATATAATGGCGTCAACTGCAAAAGAAATAACAAAAGAATATAGCAAGAAATGACAAAAAATAACATAATTCATTTTTTGACGCCGATCGAGCGGGTTTTTATGTGTTCCTATAAAATGTATCATTCATATTTAAGTATGACATTAAATTGTTTAGGTAGGTTAGCTAATTCGAGAGGCGATTTATTTTAAGAAGTATCGAAGTAGACTATTATAATGTATGTACAACTTTCAATTGCCTTTTAGTGTGAAGCGCAAACGTAGGTAGCGGGTATGTTACAGTCGAGCACAGTCGACTGTAGCTTTCTTACTTGTTTACATTTGTCTTTTAGGTTGTCGGCTTAGCCCCACCCTCACCTTCGTTTGTTATTATTAGGTAATACGTAATAGATATCTAAGCTCGTTATACTTCTTGTAGTTAAATTTAGAAACAACGCGTATTAAATTTAAACTATTGATTTTTTTTTTTTGGGTGTAGAAATGACAACTGAACTGAAGTCTATAATAATTTGAAGATGATGATGTTGAAGAAGTTGCAAATTACTATAGAAATCTTTAAATTTGAAGATGCACTAATAATTGGTGCACCAATTAAGCTGTTAAGAAATTTTAGACTATGAAGTGATACAAGATTGCTAGTAAAAACTTTTTCTAAACTCTTTTTAAAGGCTGAGCCAAAGAGGAACTTAAATATAAATAAAATAACATTTACCTACATATTTTACATTTTCGATTCACCGATTGCCTTTATGGCATCTATATGATATATTTGTCCGATCTTAATAAAATTTAAACCGTATTTCGAAACCGTAAATAATTTATAAATTTATAAAAATTCATTAAAAAACAGAGAAGTTATAATTTATTTCCATACATTTTCCAATCATTCCTATATCAGCTCTAAGATATAGCGGTCCAATTTGCCTAAAATATAAAATGTATATCTATAATATAATTAAAGGACCATATATTTAATTTCAGCCCAATATATTAAAAAATAGTGAAAATATGACATTTTGGCCCTATCGTTCCTATGGCAGCTATAAGATATAGTGGTCCGATTCCGGCCGTTCCGACACATATACTATCTGCAAACGGACATGGCTAGATCGACCCAGCTGGTGATTATATTATATCAAGATTATATGTATAGTACTTTATGGGATCGGAGATGCTTGCATCACTGCGTTGCAAACTTCTGATCAAAATTATAATACCCTCTGCAAGGGTATAATAAATATAATTATTTTGTTTCACAGGGATGACTTACACGAGTAGAGTAGCTACAAAATACCACCCTTGACGTCCTATGTACATATAGCGTCGATATATAGGCCGTATACATATCTATCACATATATACCTATTTTTTTTTTTGTGGAGCTTCTGTCAAACTTATAAGAGAGAAAGAACAAACAATTTTAAAGTCACGTTTCGTAAAGTTTTAGTTACTTAACTTGTTCTTTTTTTGTATGTTGCAGAACTGGTATAAGACTAAAATGCTTTCAGCAAAAGTTAGGCCAAAGTTAACCTCCGATTTATGGTCTGTTAAAAGCTTTACTGCAATTAAAAAACTTTAACGCCTTTATGAAGGTGGAGAGACTGTATAAATTTACACAGATTCACTTTTACATTTTTCTATCCTCTTTCCAAGTGAGCTGTCGTGAGTTTATTTTGCGCCTCGAATTTGTTTTAATATTATGTGAAAAAAAGGAGGGATTTTATTAAGTATACATACAACTATTGTTGCGTATTAATTTTTGTTTCAATTTCACATTTAGTTTTGTGGTGTTATTGTTTGTCTCTGCATATTTGGAATTTTCTTGTTAACTGCAGATAAACGGGTTTAAGCTTGCTTAATCTCTTTTTTTCCATTCTCTCTGCACGAAATTACTCTATCGCTCTCTCCAGTCTAAACTAATAATAATGGCGGTTAGCTTGCCGAATTGGGCATATCCCAGCAAACAATCTGCATATTTTAAACTTCCGACTCCCTCGCCACAGCCTTGATCTCATTATTCCACTAAGAAAGATTCGGTGGCCGAATGTGCAATGCTGTGGGCTCTCATTCAGCGACCCCAAGGATTCCCATACAATTTTATTACTATTACTTCACAGTATATCAATTTTCATTACACGTTCCTACATTCCCCCATTGTCGGAACTTCCAATTTGTTGGAACCACCTTTCCGTTATTCAGTCGGTTTTCAATAAACTCTCGAAAAGAGACCATTTATTAAGTTTAGGGTAACTTTAATATTAAATTATAATTTCAATTCAATTTTATTTCAAACAAGAATGAAATCTAATTTCGGTTAGCCGAAGTTTGTATACCCCTGCAGTGTGCAATTGAATCATTGAAAATCGATCCTTTTTGGTAAACTTAAAAAAACATATAAATCCCCCTAACTTATAAATCCCTTGTACCCTATGGGTACCGGGTATAATAAAATGCCTTAAGAAAAATGTAACACTCCAGTAATAACACTTCAGTTTTCAGTTTCAAGTACGTATTTATTCGCGCAGTCGCTGACCGCTTACTTTCGCTGACTGCTTACTTTCGTTGCTTCTCTTTGACTCCTCTCGAACTCAACATACGTCACGAACCACCTCGCGTCGTGGTGAATTTATTGGTTCCGAGGTGGGCTCAAATCCTCATCAGCTGACACAGGTTCCCACATCTCTCCTTTTTTTCAGACGCGATTTGAGACCTCCCTGTGGTATCTGGGAGGTGGGCTACGTATCAATTTTTTTGGCTGGGGATGATTCATCAGTCCTTTCCGCGGATTGGCCCTCCTCCGGCTGGACCGCAGCAGAGGATTCGACTTTCTTGAGGTGATTGATGTTCCTGGTATCCGACTTACCAATTCCGGTTACCTGGGGTACGTCACCGTCTCTGCTGGTCACCTCGTAAACCGATGGATCGAAAATTGGTGTTTGCTTGTGGGGGAAAATAACATTTTTATACCCGGTACCCATAGGGTACAAGGGTATTATAAGTTTGTGCCAACCGAGAATGTATGTAACAGGCAGAAGGAGGCATCTCCGACCCCATAAAGTATATATATTCTTGATCAGTATCACCAGCCGAGTCGATTTAGCCATGTCCGTCTGTCCGTCCGTGTGAAACAACAGATCTCAGAGACTATAAGAGCTAGAGTTACCAAATTTGGTGACAACATTGGAATCTGTTGCACGCAGATCGAGTTTGTTTTAAAATTTGGCCACGCCCACTTCCACCCTCAAAAATCATAAAAAACGTAAAATAAGCTATACTCGTTTTTTTTCGGGTAAAAGTTAATAAATACAAAAATGAATAAAATAGAGCGGACGTTTCCTGAAAATTTCAGTAAAATCGTATGATAAACATGGGAGATATTAGCAATAAGGTTCGAATTTTAAAACCCCCCTAAGGCGCTGCTGTTGCAAGCTGAAGCCGACAGGTGGCGCATTCGAGCCTTTAACTGTGCGATATAATGGCGCCAATGTATGTATGTACAATGTATGTATGTACAATTTTAATTTGGCTTTTAGTGTGAAGCGCAAACGTTTAGGTACCGGGTATCTCACAGTCGAGCACAGTCGACTGTAGCTTTCTTACTTGTTAATTAGAACTTTGTCACCAACAGTTAATTCGATATCGCCTGCTCTTCTAGATGCATCTGCAATCTTGTTTCCTTTTTTTTCTGGCACATGTCCCTGTCTCTATCCTCCGAGTCTGTTACGTCGATGGTGTCGTTGTATCTCAGTCCTTGGAAGACAGAGGGCTGAGGAAGTGGCCGCCCGGATAGCAGGCACGATTACGTGCCTGAAAAATAGAAGAAATCGTTCGTCAGTCTGTTTCTGTCCACATTGCCCCGCAAGCATATTTATGCTTGATCGTGAAAACGATCGGGCTATGTTTTGGCCGTTTTCCCTCCCCATTCGGACACTTTGTGCACCTTTGGATCGTCGCTGGCCGTGCAATACGATCCCCTTTTGTTTATGTCGTTCGTCAAAAGTTATGTCATTTTCTTGACCCAGTCTTCCAGTTGTACCAATGCCCCCCTTTTCATGAGTTTCTACCAATGCATTTTTGTTGGTATAAAGATTGTTCAAACGTGTATTGGACACTAAAAGTGTGTCAAAAGATGTGTATGTTAAGCCAGTGCTATTCTGAATTGATTTAAATTGTGTAAGTAATATTTATATGTATGAAAGAATATAGTGTATCTTTTGAAGCTAATATTTTAGTCATATGATATATATTATATATGGGGTATAGTGTATATATGTATATATAAATATGTCTGATAATATTGGGCCCTCGCCCTCTGTTATTCCATCGTTGAGAGCTCTCGTTCCCGAGTTGAGATTTTATTGGTTGGAAAAGTGAAGTTGAATTAAACATATATATATATAATATCGTGCTGTGATTTGATGTTATAAATTCACTAAATGCACTAAATTTTTCTAAATGATATTAGAAAACACATTAAAATAATATAAAAAGTGTATTGGTGTTAAGAAATGAGTTTATATGTTCAGGAAATTGTTGTGGCGGCTTTGCTTTTATATGTTTGTTGTCGGATTGTTCGTGTTGGTCGATGCTCCTCAATTACTTGTTCAATCACTTTGCTATCAGAGACATCCTTTAGGTTTTGATGATACTGTAGATTTGGATTGTTGTTGAAGGATTTAGCCTACGTCTAGTAATACGGGTACTTGCCCAGTTTATTGCAAAATGTCCTTCAGGATTCACTTTTGGATGCGGCAGGTTGTTTTACTCGTAGTATTGTTAAAATTGGTAAATCAGGATTTACTCGACAATCCTCACGATATCTGCTTCACTTCGAGGACTGCAACGCACATTTACCGCGGTCGCGACAAGCTATCCGACTTATAAGCTTATCCGCCTTGTACGCATTTAATTTGGTCTTGGGGGATTTCGAGTCTTTCCGAACAGACTTCCAGTCCTTACATCTTACTTCGACTATATCCAGTTCGGCTATATTGGGGTCTTTTATATCCAAAGACTTTGCCAAGGAATCTCCGGAACGGAACACAAAAGTGTTCTCTCCGAGTGTCATACATTCCCATCTTTTCGCCTATTGGCTGGAGTTATATTTGGGTCGTCTTTGGTCTAAGGTTTGATAGTTCAGCAAAATCGGTGGTGCTGGGTTGCAGGTGATTGCATGGCCCAATTTGGTGAGTTTAGGCGGTCATCTGCCAGAGCCAAATTTGTGTGCAATCTTGCTCGTGTTGATTTTCTACAGCACTAGCGCATTGGCTATTCTCGATTGTCATCCGTGTTAACGAAATGACTCACGTCGACCCTAACCGGCGTACGTAACAAGTCCACCCCCTGATCCGAAATATCCTCAGTTCCGGGAATTTTTTCTCGTATCGTCCGATTGTACATCAGCTGGGTTGGAGTTGCCCCCGTAGTGCTATGCGGTTTTAAATTATACATTAGAGCGAGGTTTTGCAACTCCTTCTTCTTGTTACTTCTACTCGCATATGCGATTTTGAGACGTTTAACCAGCGATTTATTCATATTCTCCACCTCGTCGACATGTCTTTACGAATTCTTCAGCTTCTCTATCCATTCGTGCCCACCATACATTTGAGCGGAGTCTCCGCTTCATCGCACTGTAGCCTGGATGACCCTCTTGTGCTAGCTTTGTTCCTCTTAGTAGCAGGTTACCGAGCGTCGATACTTCAAATCAAATCTGATAGAATGGACTCGATGTAGCTAGCTTCCATGCATCCTCCTTTAGGCACGTCATTGCATCTATTATTTCCTTATCATGAGTACTACTCTCTGATTTTTCTGAGATTGACAACGAAACTGGTATTGAATTAGACAAGATATGAAATATATTTTTCTCTCCCTGCCAATCGAATGAGTATGTTTCCGGTTTCCCGGTTTCCTGGGACTGTCTTGACAATGAGTAGGCGATGTTTTCTGTTCCTGGCTTATATACAACTCGGAACTCGCCACCTTTCCATGCAGGCTGAGGCTCGAGAGGAGGGCTTAAATATAGCCTTAAGAGGCTTGTGGTCAAATCAAATTCTATGCCGATAAAATAAAAATAAAAGATTTCTACAGCCCAGACTAACGCGAGACTTTCTTTTTCTATTTGAGAGTACCTTTTTTCTACATCTGATAAACCCTTGCTGGCGAACGAGATAATACGAAGAATTTTATCTTTGTCTAGTTGCACTAAAACCGCTTCCAGTGCTATCGGACTAGCGTCTGCAATCAAACTAGTCCGATCCGTTAAGGTAAAATAGGACAGCATTGGGACTCCCGATACCTTTTCCTTTAACTGTTTAAAAGCCAACCTCTGCGCCTCACCCCATATGAATTTCTCGTTCAATTTGAGCAATCCTCTAAATGGCTCTGTAGTATCCGCCAAAGCCGGTATAAACTTTCCAACATACGTGACCAAACCAAAAAAACTGCGGACCTCTTTCTTATTTTTGGGTTCTCTAAAGTTTTGTATTACCTTAATTTTGTCTGGATCCGCCTCAATACCCTTGTCAGAAAGGATATGTCCAAGAAATTTTAGCTTTGTTGTTCGCCAAACACACTTCGCCTCGTTGAGAAACACATTATGCTGCACATAAACATATTTCACCTTGCTCAGTGGCATGTCACGCTGCTCGAGGGTATTGCCAAAAACTATAAAGTGGTCAATATAGTTCATGGCGTTTGGGCACTGTGCCAGCATCTCCTCCATCAGCCTTCGGAACATTTTCAGAGCTGAGTTTACTCCAAATAGAAACCTCTTATACCTGAACAGCCCACGATGTGTAATGAATGTCGTTATCTCCCGGCTTGTATCGTCAAGCTCAAGCTGATGATAGGCGTTCTTTAGATCAAACCGAGAAAAGAATCTAGCGTTCTTCAGTTTTTTCATCAATGATTCGAACGTCAGAAGAGGATAATTTTCCATTTTTATGGCCTTATTTGATCTGCGCATGTCGAAACACATACGAATATCTCCACATTCTTTAAACACGATGACAACTGGGGATATCTAAGCGCTCGGCCCAGTCACCGGCTCTACAATAAAAAATGTTAGGGCTTCCTCTAGTTTTGTGCTCCAGCGCCGTCGGGATCAATTGAAAGCCTTATCTGAACATCTTTCCATTTTGAGAATGCACCAATCTCGATTTGTGTTTAACCCTAATATTAAAACCTTGAGTTGTATCGCAGTAACACGTCCTAGTAGTGATTGTCTGCTGTTTTCTATGACGTAAAACGTAGCAATCACCTGCGCCCTGGCATCTATGATTTTGTCTTCGAGACAAATCTCATCAATTTCTTTCTTGGTTTCGCCGAAAGAGCATTTTGCTACTTGTCGACGCAAGCTCATTAAATATTCGGTGAAGCTCCACGGGAACCATAGTCCGGAAAAGGTGCCTCTCGAAAACCGAGTTCCGCTGTGGGGAAAAATACTCGTTTAATTTCTCCACTAGAGGTGAAAAAATGTCATTATAGGCTTCCTCGTCGAACACAACAAGTGCACCGATTAAGTTGAACATCACTGCCTGTAACTGTGGTATATCTAGGTGCAACAATTTCGCTTTTTGACAACTGCTGTTATCTCCTCTGCCTCTATGTAGATGGTAAAAGAGCGCAGCCATGTCTCCCATTCATTTCTCCACAACGCCTTGTCAAGTGCTTGAAATAGAAATGGTCTTAGCTCTGCCAATTCAGTAGCTTACAGAAATTCAAGAAAAATAAATAATAACCATCAATAAGATGTTATTCGGACTTTTTTTTAATAATAATAACACGAACTTATTATCAATATTTGTTTTATTTTTGCCTCACCATACTTTTACACATACTCTCTTGCTATGCCTTTCATTTTCATTCTCTCTCTCTCTCTCATTTTACCACCAGCTCCTTTTTTTTTTTGTCGTTTTGTGGTTTTCGTCATTCTCTCCCGGAATTTAATCCGCTCTCTTGCTTTACCCACCTATTCTTTCGTGGCGTGCTCGAAATTTCTTTCCGTTTGCTTTATCCTTTCTCTTTTCTATTTCATCAGCCTGAATTTAATCGGCTCTCGATGAACAGAAGCTTTAATCAGCTTTAGTAATACTTATTTAATTTCCTCTTTCTTTAACTCAGTAATTCCGTAATAGTTTTTAATCCTCGTCGCTAATGTAACACTCCAGTAATAACACTTCAGTTCTCAGTTTCAAGTATGTATTTATTTCCGCAGTTTCGATGCTTCTCTTCGACTCCTCTCGAACATACGTCACGAACCACCTCGCGTGTTAGTGAATTTATGGATTCCGAGGTGGGCTCGAATCCCCATCAGCTGACACAGGTTCCGACAGAAAGTATTATGTGGTCAAATATTATATCCCTTAGATCTTATTAAATCTTACTGAAGTGATGGCCGGGCAGCCGCCGAAACAATGGACATATGGTTATCTAAATTTTTTTAAGTACAACCTCGGCATTCGCCCTAAGCACACTTCAGCCGCCTATTTTGCCGAAGCTATCAGTCAGTTGTCTATCGATCGTTCTATATGAGAGATCAATTCGGGCGCAGCTAATTTGAGCTCGCTTTGCTTATCTTACTTATTAATTCGGGCGCAACCAGTTCGTTGTTCGCTTATTTTGCTTATGCATAGTTGCCTTTCAATTATACATAACTTTGCCAAGTGCCCTGCGTGGCCAAATTAACATATCACAATTAATGGAAAGAATCGCACTTGTGTTACTATTTAAGTTAATGAAAAAACTCACTACCTCAACAGTATGTATGTGGGATTATTTTCTTAATTGAAGTCAGTAAATGTTAAATTTTATTTAAAGTATTGATTATAAGTTTATGTATAAGATTTATGTTTGAAATATCTCTCTCGTCAGCGTCGTAGGACCGTCTTGGTCAAAGGCTCGAACTCCACTCTCAGCTTTCGTCGTCGTTTGCCCTCTCTCTTGCTCTTGCAGCTCTTCTCTCGTCGTCCTCCTCTTTGCTCGTCGTGGTTGTTCTTATCTCGTCTTCTTAGATGATTGCTCGTCGTGGTTGCTCTCATCGTCGTCTTCTTTGATGATTGCTCATCACGTTCTTTCTCGTTGTTGTTGTCTAGGGATATTTGTAGGTATGCTTGCAGCTTGAGGCATACACACCCCACATTCGGCCATCATGCTTATCTTTCGCCCCGAAAGCGCGTTACGTCGGTGTTCTTGGAGGACATAGGGCTGAGCATGTGGCCGCCCGGATAGCAGACACGATTTGTGCAGCTGAGCTCGCCGAATTTGGGGTGGGTTCTTTGGAACCCATCAATAAGAACAATTATTTACGTGCCTGAAAAATAGTATAAATCGTTCATCAGTCTGTCTTTCTGTCCACATTGCCCCGCAAGCATATTTATGTTTGATCATGAAAACGATCGGGCTATGTTTTGGCCGTTTTCCCTCCCCATTCACAAACTTCGTGCGCCGTTGGATCGTCGCGGGCCGTGCAATACGATCCCCTTTTGTTTATGTCGTTCGTCAAAAGTTATGTCATTTTCTTGACCCAGTCTTCCAGTTGTACCAATGCCCCCCTTTTAATGGGGTTATACAAATGCATTTTTGTTGGTTTAAATTCACGTTACAAGTTTATTATAAAGGTCGTTCAAACATGTATTGGACATTAAAGTGCGTTATAGCTATTCTGAATTGATTTAAATGGTGTAATTAATATTTAGGTGTATTTAGAATATAGTGTATTTTTGGAAGCTAATATTTTGTTCGTTAAGTGTGTTGTGTATGGAGGCACGACCCGTTGACTCACCCTCTGTTATTCCACCGTTGAGAGCTCTCGTTCCGGAGTTGAGGTTTTTATTTGTTGGAAAGGTTAGGCACAATTAAGCATATATAATATAATATCGTGCTGTGTTTTGGGGTTAGAAATTCACTAATTGCACAAAAATGTTCCTAATGATTTAAAAACAACACATTAAAAAATATATAAGAAGTGTATTGGTGTATGTGGGCTTTAAATTAAACACAAACTTAAAGAAAAATAAGTTCAAAAACTAAGAAGCTCGGTGAGCTGAGTGACCGCTGGTCATTCGACGCTGGTGTTGTCTCCACTTTGTTTCACTTTCCGGCGGGTAGAGAGACGGGGGACGCATAAAAGTGCGCACTTGTATATATATAAATATATTTTTTTTTGTGTGAAATGGAGTCAGTATCTACTGCTCAAATATGGATTGACGCACAGGTATCATAAGGCAAGTCTACACAATCATCACGGAAACTATTTGTGGTTTTGTTAGTTTTTATTGCATTATTTATTTGTATTTGTTTGGCTGTTTAAATTGGTCTATTTCCATAATAATAAGTTTTTTCTTTTAAATTTTTAATTGGTCATTTTTATTGTTTGCTGATTTTAAATGTTTAGAAGTTACCTTTTTGTTGCATGCTCCGGGTCACCCTTCGGGCGGTTACTTATGGTCACAGGACCAGTTGTTGGCGAGGGACACTACTTTCTCCAGTTCGTGTCGTCGGTCACGGCGCACTTTGGCTCGTTTTCTCAAAACACTTTGCAAAATTAATATCTTTTGATCTATTGAAGGTATCTACTTCATTTTTTGTTTATAATAATTTACAGATCTCCAAAAAATTTTAAGTAGTACGTTTTTTAGGTTTCGCCCACCGAAAGAGGCGGAATTTATTCGGCAAACTAAAACTTTTGATTTTTTACTATAAAAATACATTTTTCATAGGAATCAATGAACTTAAAAATTGAAAATGATTAAACATATTTTTTTTATACTCATTCTATAAAAAAAAAAAAAAAAAATATGGCTTTTTTTTTTTCCCCGGG